>CANSZD010002665.1:0-304808 GCA_947648045.1 Beta corolliflora | reverse complement strand
TGGTAGGCGATGATGCGGGGTTCGAATCCCGGTCGAAGTTTTACAGGGTAGGCATGAACATTTAAAATTCATGATTTTTTGGACGATCACATTTTCTCATGGAGGCTTTAGGAGAGCCTTAAAAAATATGTTTTGAATTGAAATGGCGTAGGGCCTCACGAAAGGAGTTGCCTACGTATTCATGATGGAATCGGGCCGGTCGTAGGCTCTTAACATTTAATGGTGGCCGAACATTTTACTTTGGAGCCATTTGCAATGAATTAAGCATTGAATTAATCATTGATTTGGAAGAGGTCTTTGGAAAGGGTGGATAATGATGTAGGTTTGGCTTGATTTTTAGCGGTCGGAACTCGAGGTGAGGTTTCCTACGTATCTTTAGGCGAGAATCGAGACTATTCGTAGTTCGGGCTAATGAATAAGAAGGTGCTTGACTTTTGCCCTAAGTCGCCCTTATGGGTTTTTCGACCTCCTTAGGGCTTGGGTTTGTCTTTTGTGGCTTAATGGGATGCGATATGCATTGGTTATTTGCGCGGAAGGTTTTATTATAGGAGTATGAGTTAACTTATAATGGTTCTTTGGTTATGGAGGATCAAGACCTTTGATAATGAAGTTGGAGGTTTTATAATCGAAGGTTGAAGGTAAAAGGAAAGGGCACGTTGACAAAGCTATTGATGGGCTTATCTTTTTTTGTTATTCGGTATTTTGCACTTCTTTTTTATTCATATTTTGCTTTTGCTTCTTCTTTTTTTCACGCATTGATTTTTCTTGTTGCTCTTTTTTTTTTTTTTTTGCCGGTTATATTTAATTAATGTCCAATATACTTCCAGCGAGGTAGGTTAAAGGGAGAGGGGGTGTTATGTATGGAGGAGGGAATGGTTGTGGTGAAGGGAGGAATACCCTCTTTTATGCCAAGTTGTTCATTGTCTTTATTAGAATAGTCATGAGAATTATAAATTCATTTCTTTTTAAGGCGACAATCGTGATTTGGATTCATGCTCATTAGTGCAAGGTTAGAAAAGAAATACTCGTTTATTGATTGGAAATTATGAGTACATGCAATAAGAGGGGAAAAGAATCCTATATTAGACCGGGTGAAATGAGAGAGATGAAACGAAAAAATGAAATCCTAGAGTCGGGACTCCTGCGTCGACTTGGCCCAGAGGCGGCTTCGTTGCTTCGATCTTCATGCCCAGGTTCTCTTTCCTAACGAAAAGAAAGAAGTGTATTTTTTCGTATTGATTGAGATCTAACAGAGTCCAAACGCTTTAATGAGGCGATTAGGCTTATATGTCTATTTCTATGACATTAAGGTCATTGTCTTCGGCATTTTGTCAGCAAATCATTCGCAATACGGATACCCACATCATATGCTCTTGAGAAGCTATCAAAGCCCCAGTATTTGAGGTGGTTTTGTATGTTAGTGAAGATAGGTTAGAAACAAATATTCGTACGCCAAGTCTTTTTTTGTCGGCCTTAATATCATATGGGTTGATTTCAACCTCCATCTATTCGGAGTAGGTGGTAAAGCCTTTGTTTTCACCTAGTTTAAGAACCTCGAGCTCTCTAAGGGAGGTTTGCGGTTGTGCGTTCGACTCATATTGTTTAATGAAAGCAATAGTGATGCCTTCCCAAGATTTCGGTTTGCTTGGGGTCTAGGGAATAGGACCAATTGTGACAATGATTGGGTCCAACGACATCGGGAATACCATTGGGTAAAGTTCGGGGTCGACGGATTTGATGATCATGGTTGCACGAAAATTCCTTAAATGATACTTTGGATTAGCGGTTGGTTTAAATTTAGGGATGTCGGTGGTTTAGAGAACTCTTGGGGTCTCCCTTTCGGTTTGGTGTTATCAATGGGCTCAAAATAGGAATTTGCATTGGTTACCCGATGAACAACACTATCTCCATTGTCTTGTTGAATCCGGGAGATTCACCGGACTCGATCTTCTCGAAACCTTACAGTTATTTCTTCCATCATGCTAGACATCTTGTCTAAAGCTCTAGCCATTTCGACAAGTTGTTGCTCGTTATTCGATGGGTTTGCCCATTTCAATGTCGCTTTATTTCTACATAGATCATCAACGGAGACTTAGAGATAGAATGAATGGTGGAGAAAGGGAAATAAAGTGACGGAGAATGTATGTTTGTTTAAAGGTTGAGCTTCCATGATCAAATGCGGAATATCCTTAAATGAATGATGTTTTTTTTGTGTTTTTTTGTTTTTTGAAGGCACTTAGACCTAATGCATGTATGCATGACTCTTTTGGATACACCTACACCTAATGTATGTATGCATGACTCGATCTATGCGTTCGAACTGGTAAAAATTCGCCTACATATCCCAAAAAGAGGGGAATCGGATCGCTTGTAGTTTAGGATTACTAAATGCGGAATGCACGAAATGAAATGGAAAGTATGGATGCAATGAGACTCCTAAATGCCTAATAACTACGGTTATGCATGAAGTGTATGAATGATGGACTATGCAATGCCAAATGAATTCTAGTGTGAATGCGGTCTTAATGGATATGAAATTCTAGTGACTTTAGAATCCTAGACTTAAGAGACTTCTAATGACTTTAGAATTCTAGGTTCGACGAACTTCCAAGGATGCTAGACTCTAATACGCATGAGACTCCAGTGGAATTAGACTCCTAAAGCGGCGGAATTCGGATGGGTTTAGACTCCTAATATGGGCGGAACTCTAATGGATTCGAGACTCCTAAGATGTACGGAATTCTAACGGATTTAGACTCCTAAGATGGACATAATTCTAGTGGTATTAGACTCTTATTATGCAAGGATTTCTATGCATTATAGACTTCTAAGATGGCAAGAATTCTAACGACTCTAGACTTCTTAGATGGGTGAACCTAGACAGGGTTAAGACTCCTAACATGGATAGAGTTATATGAGGTGAAGATCTCTAAATGGAGTGAAACTGGATGACCCTAGACATATGAGTCGATAAACTTCTAATGGAGTTAGAATTCCTAAATGGATGAGACTTTTACAACAAGATGAACACTAAAAGGAATCTAGATGATGTACACAAATGATGGATAATATAGATAGAAAGATGGGATAGAGAAAAAGGATGAATTTTCGAAAACAGATATGTGATAAAAAAAAGATGGATATTTTTTTTTTTGAAAAGAAGGTGGCGATTGAATTTTTGAAGTAGATAGGATATTGAAGATGGGATGGAATTTTGAAAAAGATAGGAGAATAATTTTTTTGAAAAAAAAACGATGGGGATGAATTTTGAAAAGATGGGAGATAGAATTTTGGTAAAAGATGGGATATAATTTTCGAAATAGATAGGAGATTAATTTTTCAAAAAAGGTAGAGATTGATTTTGAAAAACAAAATAGGAGATAAAAAAAGATATGCAAAGGAAACGCGCTGGACCATCACGCATGCGGTGTGACGCAAAAAGGAAATGCGCCGGGCGCGGAGTGATGCGAGTGACACGGGAAGCTGCGCAGGACGCGGAAAGCTTACGACTCACGCGAACAAGATGCGAGGCGCGCCATATCCAACAATATTCGATCCTTGCATTTTCTAACGCGCAAACTTATTCGACAAAATTTGACCCGAAACGTGCATAATACTAAGCAATTAAAAGCACTCACACATAAAAATGCACAAGTAGGATAATAATATGCAAAGTTCTCAACCTAAAATCCAGTTCTACGTTCAACTATGGACAAGTTTAGGTTAAGACTGAAAAAAAGGGTCCATGACTAAGAGATTGATCCCACGCTTCGTACATTTGCTTAAAAAGGTGACCACGTGTAAGACGCACTCCGGGTCTCAGTCGGGAACAAGAGAACAATGCCATGGTTCGGTTGGTTTGCTTATAACTAAGATCCAACACTATCGCTCAAGAAGCTTTTTGGAAGGACAAAGCGGAAACCCCCCGGGGGTGACCTCACACATAGAACATGTGCTAATGAGGCAAGGTAGATTGTCCTTATAATAGCTGAACAAAAGCCATGCATATGCAAAATTGTATATTATTCAAAGACATTAAAGAAGAATGAATCGTATTTTTCAAGTTTCACCCACTCATTTAAATTTTTTTTTTAAAAAATCCTCCCCGATGAAGTCGCCAAATTGTAGGCGTGGATTTTATTCCTTTAATGCCTACACGCGGTGTGAGCACGTTTATTTGACTACCCCATTGTAAAGGTTTTATTTCAAATTCGTTTTGAAGTAGCCAACAATTATTTAAAGGAAGAATCATAAACCTAATTGGATATTGAAACGGAAGGGACATCTTAGGGACTTATCCAATGTAGATTTCCCTATCATGACTCCATAGATGATCAGGAACCAAAAAATTGAGTTCGGGGTAAACACACAAAGAACTATATTGCCCATTGCGGCCTCTTACTAAATATCGATTCATTACGGATTTTATGCAAAAGAATAATCATATAACGTTTTAAGCACTCTTAAAAATGTTAGTCTAGGTTGGTTCAGGAAACACATAAAAAGACTCTATTTTTAGTGACAAGTTATTATGCAATCATATTACAAGGTTTCTAACAGGTTGTCCAAATTATCTGAATTAATTAGAACAGTTCTTTAGGTCTTGTTTAGCAATAATAACATGTCGGTGATAAAATCATGCACAGGACAAATAAAAAATAATATGTTCATGAAAAGAAATAAAAAAATAGGAAAAGAAAATATTGCAGGGAGTTAGTATTAATATACAATACTTACAGTCGCAGGAATATATTAATAACCTACATCATGAATAGAAGGTTAGTAACTTCAATAAAATAATAAAAATAAATAAAGAAATAAATAATATTAGTCAATTTATTTGACCCTCTGAAATTATACCACCGTTTTGGGTCGTTGATTTGTACGGATCTTGGATCGAATAGTTATACGCGATGGGCGGATCCAGGGAATTTATGAATGGTGGGTCACTACCGACTAGGTTGCACATAGACGGATACGGGGTTCGGATACGGGGGTTCATACACACACCCATAACGGATAATCCATGAATTTTAAAAAAAACTACTTGAAATAAAATCATTTCATAACGAATAATAGTTCATATTACAATAAAATACAGTGTGGTTTTAGTAAAAAAACTTGAGATATTCGGTTGCGTTTTCTTTCATTTCATTCTGAAATTTAAATTATAATTTTTAATTAGATACAACAATTCAATTTGTCAAACATATCAATCAAATTCACTTAAACGATGCAAATTTAATCTCATATCAACACATTATGCATATATACCAAATAATTTCACATTAGAGGGAATCCTATCCATCTCCAACTAATTCTACCAGCACATAAAGCACATAAAACCAAAGGCTCATTCATGGCCTCTCCGAAAACTTCACATGATAATTGATAGGTCCAATTCTAAAAATCCTAAAACAAGGGTTTTAGTGCGTTACCTAAACACAATCAATCAATCCTTCAAAGCTAATCCAATGTTCATAACGTCATAATCATCATTCACCAATTAGCCACTGTAACATATTATATTAAATTAACAACAATAATAATTAACAATAATAAGTCAATAATATAACAACAATAAATTTACACCAATAATATATGTTATATCACCAATTACCACAATAATATAAATTAACAACAATAAATTTCAATGACAACTCATCCCACATCAATTATTTGGAAATGCAAAAGTTCAGGAAATCCAAGATCAGAGAGAGAGTAATTACACACTTGTTTACATCGATTGAGGTTCTGATAATTGAGCCCAAGAAAGGAACTCCAACTAGTCTTGGTGTTGATTGCTAGTAGAGCAACCATCACAGCCACCAACATTGTCGCCGATAGCAATTTGTTGCTACTCTCACCATTCTTCCCATTCTTGTCTCCCATTTTCTTTGCCCCCGCCATTGAAACCCCAAGTCTTGCTTCAAAAGAAAAACCTCCAAATCAAATCCTGTAGAAATGAAACATCTTCAAACACCAAAATTAATCTTTCGAATAACCAAACCAAACTTCAAATACAACAAATTGAAGCATTAATTGAGCCAAAAATCAACAAAAAACGAATGTAAAAACAGAACCCTAAATCCATGAAACTAAAAATTTGAACAACAAAATTCATATTTTAGGCGAAATGGAAAGCCTAACATACAGATTGACGAGCGGATTACAAATTGAAATCTGGAGAGGGATTCGTGCTGCCAAGTTCAATCTGCCGGCGAAAGTAGTCACCATTAAAGACCACGAATTTTTGGTTCTTTTTACTGAAGAGGGAGGAAGGTAAAGTGAAGACAGAGAAAGAGAGGAGAGAGAATGAAGAGAGAGAGAGGGGAGAGACTGAAAAGTAAAAAGAGAGAGAGAGGAGAGAGACTGAAACGTGAAAAGAGAGAGAGGAGAGAGACTATGTGTCAGAACTCAGAAGACTGAAAGAGGGACTCCTCACTGTACTCTACCTTTTTTTGTTTTTTTTTTAGAAAATTACTTCATTTTTTTAAAATAAATTGTAGGCCACGTGACCCACTACGACTAAACATACATCCGCCACTGTACGAGTCTTAAAAAAGGTTGTATCTGGTTCGAGTAGTTGGCAGATTATGTTGGATAAAACAAGAAAAGTGGTTTTCACATATCTTGATGAATATTAGTGTAGCGTGGGGTTTAGATTATGAATTCAGGAAGGTCTTAGGCGCAGGTGTTAGTGATTGTCTTGGTATTTTGATCGATTGTTATACGTTGATGATGATGAGGTGTGATGTAGATGAAGCGGTGCTCGTGGTATTGTTTGCTGCCGTGTGTTTGTGCGTCGAATTAATATAGGTGAGTGATGAGGGAGAAGCTGCGTTGTGAGGATTGCCGAGTGATTATGGGAGGTGTCGAGTGTTTTCGTGTGTTGAGTCGGTTGCCATTTATTATGAGAGTGAAGGCCGTGGGAGATTATATGGTGAGGAAGATGAGTTATATAATGTAGGTAGGTTTAGGTAGTTGTATTGTAATAGCTTTTCGAATGTTAAGATGCCTCTAAAAGATTTTTATTAAAAATAAAGATTTTAGAAAAGAGTTAGTAAGAGATATTTAAAAACACTTTGGGAAAAGATTATTTTTATAAAAAGATATTTTTATTAATAAAACTAATCAATAAAATTAATTAATTCTATTAATTAAATTGGGCTAAATTATGGGTTTTAAAAATTGGGCTTTTATAAAACTACTTTTGAAGACGGGCTTTTAAAAAATGTTATTTTAAAACATTTTAGAAAGTGGGCTTAGTAAAACTATTTATAAAAAAGGTTTTCGGAAATGAGTTAATAAAAAGAGTTAGAAAATGGATTTGGGCTTAAAATATTTTATTTTAGACTCGTTATTTATTCTTTCCTCGATCCCACCAATTGGAGCAGGGGTATTAGTCATCATAGGGTACTAAATGGGGAGACACGACATGCTGTCTACAGCTTATATTTTACCATCATAACTTCTTTACGTCTTTTTTTTTTTTTAAGTAAGTAAGCATGTATTAACAAAGACAACATTTACAACCTAAGTCCCAAAGGACCACCTGCCATGGCCTCAAAACCAGGCAACACTAAAACAATTCATTCCACCATATAATATTTGCATCCCTAATCTTCCTAGGAAGCCTAGTATCATTTCTTTTCTGTACAGTATGCTTAATGTCTTTAACTACAATATCAATAGTTTGGATTTTTCCATTCCAAAATGCATTATTTCTTTCCGCCAAATCCTATACAAAAGAGCTATAATACTAGCCGTAATGATATGTTTCCCGAATCCGCTACTTTTGTATCTTCTTTGAATCCATACCAAGATCCGAGCCACGCTTTTGAAGTAGTCTTAATCCCAAGCCAAACTTTTATTTCCTTCAAGCATCTCTTACTAAAGATGCAATCAAAAAATAAATGTTTGTGATCTTCTCTTCCATTATCACAGATTAAGCATTTATCAATAGGGACCGATTCCCATATTATACAACTCGCTTCTTGTTTGCAGCCTATTCCCGAGCTGCCAGCCATCCAATAAAACCGTGTTTAGGGACATTGTGATGATCCCAAACATCCCGACACCCGCTTTGTTTTTACCCCGGTTGGGCAAGCTTTTATACATCTCGGCAAGTGCTAAAT
The DNA here is from genome assembly GCA_947648045.1 of Beta corolliflora. Classification (NCBI taxonomy): domain Eukaryota; kingdom Viridiplantae; phylum Streptophyta; class Magnoliopsida; order Caryophyllales; family Amaranthaceae; genus Beta; species Beta corolliflora. Next base: position 296,670 of record CANSZD010002665.1, on the reverse strand, counting down.
TGAGCACTAGTGAGCCAACCATGACCACAAACATCGAGAAGTTCCCTGTCTAACCTTGCAAATAATTTTTACCGCCCAACTGCTGATTTAGGAGCCTTGAATTGACTCCAATTTTGGTCTTTAACATAAATGACATGGACCCATTTAACCCAAAGGTTGTCGCCCTTCATTGAAATACTCCAGTGCCGCTTCCCAATCATGGCTTTATTCCGGTGAGTAAGTGATCTAAAACCCAATCCACCATTATGTTTAGGCCTACAAACCTCCTCCCAACTTACATACCTGTGCTTAGCCGAATTACAAATTCCAGTCCATAAAAAACGACCTACAAATTGCATTAACCTCGCTTCAACACCTTCTTAGGAATAAGAAAAATTTGTGACCAGTAAATGCTAATACTTAGCAAAACTGAGTTCACTAATTGCTTTCTCCCAACAAAGGAGATGTTCCTCGTACTCCACACTCTAATTCTGCTGACCATCTTATCAACAAGCTGCTCACAATCTGCTGCTGAAAGCTTCTTTGTGCTGATTGGCACACCAAGGTATCTGAATGGCAACCTTCCTTTTTTAAACCCAGAGCAATCTGCAACTCTTTGCAATTCTTGATTATCCAACCCACAACCAAAAATAGCAGATTTAGAGGGGTTTGCAACCAAACTTGAAGAAGCAGAGAAAAGCTTCAAGCCTTGTAGCATCAAATGAGCTGACTGAAAATCCCCTTTACAGAACAGAATCACATCATCTGCGAAGCATAGGTGATTCAGCCCAAGAGTTTGGCACCTTGGATGAAACCTGAAGTCAGGTTGTTTTCCAACAAAATTCAAGATGCGAGTGAAATATTCCATACGAGGACAAAGAGCAAAGGTGACATGGGGTCACCTTGCCTTAGTCCTCTTTTGGAATTAAAAAACCCAGCAGGAGCACCATTTAACATCAACGTAAAAGTAGGACTTTGCACACACACCATAATAAGCCTGATGAGTCTAGGGGGAAAATTCAACATAGTCATCATCTCTTCAAGAAACTCCCATGAGACTGTATCATACGCTTTCTGAACATCTATCTTCATAAGACACCCCTTTTGTTTCTGGCTGCTCTTATACATTTTCACAATGTCTTGGCAAAGAAGTATGTTATGAAGAATGCTCCTCCCTGATATGAAAGCGCCTTGATTAGCAGAAACCACATGAGGTAAGATCAATTTCAACTTCTCACATAACAGCTTTGTTATGCACTTATAAATGATGGAGCAACAGGCTATTGGCCTGAAGTCACTCACATGTGCAGGGCACTTCACCTTTGGGATCAGAGTGAGAGAAGTGACATTAACACATTTAAGCAGTTTCCCAGAGTTAAAAAAATCAATAATAGCAGCAGACACTTCATTACCAACAACATCCCATGTTTGTTTGAAGAAGTAACTGTTGTATCCATCTAGATCAGGTGCTTTTTCATTAGGGATAGACCACAACACCCTTTTGACATCAGCACTGGTGATGTTAAAATCAATCAGCCTATGATGTTCATCAGCAATCTAGGCCCTTCATCAATAATCCGAGGCTTCACATTACATCTCTGCAAAGAATCGCCGCCCAATAAATCCCGGTAAAAGCTCACAAAAGCATCCCGAATCGGGTCAACGAGATTAACCTGGATCCTCGACCATTCTGAATAGCATGGATCTTGTTTGCTATTCGTCTGGCTTTAATGGATTGATGTAACAAACGGGTATTATCATCCCCTTTGTCTATCCATTGAACTTTTGATTTTTGCCTTAGAAATCAACATAATTTCCCTGAGCTTGTCTATACTTCATTGCTGCATCTTTTTCATTCTTACTATGATCATGATTTCCAGGATTATCATGCATAAGCTGCTGAACTTCAATCAACTTCTGATAAGCAAGAGTTGCTCTTACTTGAATATCTGAAAACCCCTCAGCATTTAGCTTCTTCAGATCATCCTTCAATCTTTTCAATTTTTGAGTTACCCGATACATCAAACAACCCCGACAGCCCGGCCTCCAGGAAGCTTGAACAATTACCATGAATCTAGGGGCATGAACCCACATGTTAAAAAACCTAAAAGGTTTTTTCTTCCCACCAACTCGGGATACATACATAGGATGCTTGGACAATGGTCATAGTCCCCTTCGGCAAATAAGAAATTTCAGCATTTTCATAACATGAAATCCATTTTTCGTTAGCAAGACCTCTGTCAATTTTAGAGAAAACTCTGTTTTCTCCTTCTTGCTTATTAGTCCAAGTGAAGAATCTGCCATTATGCTTCATATCAGTAAGCTTGCATTGTACCACACACTCTCTAAAGGGATGAATCTCATTTATTCTAATAGGAGCTCCCACCCTTTCATCTAAATTTAGGACTGTATTGAAATTCCCAGACAATCCATGATTCATCACTTGCACTCGCAATAGGTCCTTCCATAAATCCTCTCGTCCCCTTCGTCATTGTACCCATATACAAAAGTACAAAAGAACCCCGTACATGGACCAAAGAGGCTCAATCTTGCAGAGTGAATCATCTCGAGCAAGAACATGAATGATATTCACAAAGAAACATTCGAGCCTCCACCCTATAACAATTCTGCCTTTATCAACCACACAGTTGTTTGTGGTAAAACACCACCCATCACAAACATTCTGGTAAAGAGTTCCCATTTTAGGAATCCTTACCTTAGTCTCTAGAAGACTGAATAACTTAATGTTGTGACCAGTACTAAACTTCCTGATCTCAGTTTGCTTGGAAAGCCTATTCAGTCCCCTAACATTCCAGACTAATATGTTATCCATTGTGGCCAGGGGCCTCCAACCCCTGCATTTCATCAACCAAAATTTCCTCCAACCCATGTACACCTGCCTCTAAATGTTGCTCCACACCATAAAATAAATCAGCAGGCTAGCATCCTTTAGGACATCAAACTTGTTCTTACAGGGAGTAGGAACAACAACTTCCTTCCTTACTAACCGGCTCCGAAGGCGCAGAACCCCCTCCCCATTAGTGGTACCCTCCTTTGGCTTAAAGCCATCCCGCTCCTCTACGATTTAGTAGTAGCAACCTGCTTAACAACCCACACCTTCTTATGTTGAGTGTTCTTCACACAAGCATCTTTTTTATGACCATATCCCTTACAACTTGTGCGAAAATTCAAAGTGGCCCGATCTACTTTCAAGAACTTCCCTATCTTGCTAACTATTTTAGTTAGGACTTTTCTCACCCCAATACTTCAATTCTAGCCCATGAAGATCAACCCAAATCGGTAATTTCTTCACATGTTGTTTATTCAATTCCAAATATGATCTCCATTCTTGAACAATTAAGGGCTTACCATCAAAGAAATGATAACCCCCATTCAAGATTTTATCCCTACTTTCCGAGATGTACATCGCACTAGAAAAAAAACCCTACCCATTAAGCTATCGTTATCTAGGCCCAATTTCCCTGCATTCTTCTTATGAACCCTTCAAACACGTACAATGGAGGATTTGCCCCCAAAATATAGCACACAACCTACGATTCCCGAATTTGATTTCATCAACAGTATCCGCAAGTTCAATTTCAGGTATGAAATCATTATTCAATTTATCACAATTTTGAGTTAGTTGTGGATTCAGTAATTCGACATTATTATCATTCTCATAAATTTCTGCCAATTCCTCAAATTCATCAAGTTTTTCAATTGCAATAGATTTTTCAATCTCAAGCAGCCCCAAGATACCCGATTTGGGCGTTTTAGCCCCACTATTAATCACATTCAACCATTGCGAAAATAATTGTTTATCGCCAGATTGTATTTTCAATTCATTCAAAGAAGAACGAGGAGAGAGAATCTCACCTTCTTCATCGTCACTATTCACCTGGGACATGGGATTTCCAAAGATTCCAACCTCTAATACTTCATCCATGGATTTCGTCTTGCGAGCAAAGGGAAGAAGATGGTCCAATTGCGCATTTCTTGCCTTTTGCGACATTTTTGGAATTTCTCGACCCTCGAGGTCTGCCCATGGCGTCCAGAGTTACCCGGAACCGCGAAGAGAGAGTTTTTTCTATATAAACTCGATTCATATGATTTTAGCTTTTGGAGTAGGAACAACAACTTCAACTTCTTTACGTCTCTAATACCCAAACTTCTTACTAACATTCTAGCCTTTATCATGTTCAAAATCAAATGGCATTGTTCGTATTATTAGTCGTCCCTAATCAATTAGGCTATTGGTGATGCATTCACTAGTGGAAAAAATCTTATATGACACAAGAAAAGCATCCGGTTTTTCCAAAACCGGATCGATTAATTGCAAAAAAAATCCGCGTAATTTTTTTATTACATAACCGATCCGGTTTGGGCTAAAAGGGGATCGCTTTTGTGAACCGATTCGGTTATTAGCCCAACCTGGATCGCCTACTAAGGCCCATGTATGCAACCCAAAGATTTCACACATTAAACCCTCACTTAAACGTGCTCCATCAAACCTCACTCACCCCTCTTCCCTCTCATCCCTCTTCCCTTTCTCCTCCTTTCACCCTCAAAACCCTAAAGTCTAAACACAGCGAACAACCCACCCCTCCCCTTCATCCCTCTTCCCTCTCTCCTCCTCTCACCCTTAAAACCCTAACACCTCACTCACCTCAGCCCATCCCCTCTCTTCGATCTCTCTTCCACCTCTCTCCGATCTCACCCACAAAACCCTAACACCACCCCACCACCACCATCGAGAAACCCATATCCCATATCGAGAAACCAAGAAAAACCACAAACCCCACCACCATTCATTCCTCTTTCTTCGTTGTTGGTCGTCATCTTCAGATCGAGAAACCCTAAACCCCAAATCGTCATCTTCAGATCGAGAAACCCCAAACCTTCATTTTCAGATCGAGAAAGGTCGTTGTTAGCCGCGTTCTTCGTCGTCTTCGACCAACAACAACATGGCGGTGGTGGTGGATGATGACGGGAGGGGGACGAGTATGGCGGTGCAAAATTACCGTAGCCCTCATCCTCTTTCTTCGAGCTCTTCGAAAGCGTCGAGTATGGCGATGCGAAGAGACGAAGACGAAGTTATGAAGACGCAAAGAGATGAAGACGAAGAATGGCAGTGTAGCTTCGATCTGACACAACTCAACCTAAAACCCAAAAAAATAACCTTCACTTAATCGCGCTGCCTCAAACCCTCACAAAACTAGCTTCGATCTGACCAACACCTGCGAGTATGGCGGTTTAGCTTTGTAATTATTTTCGATTTATTTACGTTTGTAATTTAGGTTTTTAGTTTTGTTATTTATTTTGTTAATTATATATTTTCCAGATTTTTCAGTTTTGTATTTGTAAGTTGGTTGTTGGTTTTTTTTATTTTAATATGTAATTCCACCATAACATATTATACTCAGTTCTTCCTTTCTAAATTTGCGTTTATTTCATTTTCTTTTGTTTTATTTTTGGTTTATTCTGGTTGTTATTTTTGTGTGAAAAGGAGACTTTTTTATTTATATTTGGGGATAATCGATCTCGTTCGGATGCAAACCGGACCCGGTTAGCATAAGTAAATGATCCGATTTTGCATCCGAACCGGATCATATAAGTGTCAACGATCGCCGGTTCGAACCTGGATCGCTTGACATTTCTTAGCCGGCTGCGGCCCCAACCGCTCCGAGCCCAAAACCGGATCTGTAAGGTCTATTTTGACCTGAGCGGTTAAACTTTTTTCCACTAGTGATTGAGTGGATGCTATTAGTGGAAGCTATCTTACTACATGCAGGATAACCAATTTAGAAATGGAATGAACTCTACAAGGATCTCGCCTACAAGACGCCTTAAAGTTTGTTTGTTGCTTCGTTGTATTCTTCATATAAAAGTAATCTACAACCATTCTCATACTCGTATGGAGAAAAACCTTCGCTCACCGAGCATCTTTTTGTACTTCGTAATGTCTACCATCTTTCCGGCAATTGTTCTATCATAGATTTGTTTTTTACAAATGCTTCTCGTTTTTTAAAAGAAAAATCTTAGGCAAGAAAATCCCCGTCTTCTGGCTGGTTGTGTAGTAATGGAGTGGAAGTAATTTTTCTGGCTTGAAAGTGCTATGAACTGACATAGATGGAACAATTTAGTGAAATAAATGAAAGACTGAAATTGGACTTATTACTATTGATAATTGCAAAATCACAAAAGATAAGATAGAATACCAAGGCATTCGAGTGGCTTGATTCCAGCCCCGGTCCGAACAATACAGAGGCCCTGTGTTGAAGTTGAAAATGAGGCCTCTATAAACACTATTACTATCATCAATAGGATCATTCTTTTCATTTATACCATTATTATCATGAGTAGGATCGTCATTTTCATTAACATTATTACCAACACAAGTAGGATCATTATTTTCATTCAAATTGCACCAACTTAGGGGCATCAATCAGAAACTTGCAATTATTTGAGAAGTCATCAATCATTTCTAAACTCAAACACTTGAGATTAATGGCAGATATATCAACAATGTGATTTTTCTCGCTTACATGTAGACGCAAATGTAAATCTTCCAACAACGGGTTGGAATTGGAAAGAAAAGTGAAGGATAATGTGAATCACGGAGAAAAAGGTGAAGTTTCTTCAGATTAGGAAGAATAATCAATAGACTTCCATCATCATCAAAGTAACTAAATCAATTATCACTATGCCAGTGATGCCACTTCAGTTCAACCAGTGATTGAGTTTCAAGCACACAAGTTGGAATTGGAAAGAAAAGTGAAGGAAAATAACCAGAACATTCCATGTTTACCTTAAGGTTGTTTTAACACCAGTAGGCCCTGTGCAAGTTGGTGCCTTGGTGGGTAGGTGATGCGAATTTTGAGTAGGAGTAGAAGGTAACTTGCAAAAGGTAAGAACAGAGAGAGAAAGAGGTGAGTTTTTGGAGCTGGATAGTTAAGGAGAGAGAGTGAAGATCCAGCAGTTCAAGGCCTAAAGCAAGGAGAAAATCGAGTAGAGGGAGAGAGAAAGTCAGGAGAGAGAAATTTTTGGGCTGATATTTCGTTCACTCAAGCTGGTAATATGGGGTAATGTTTAGGCTAGTACTTTTGCCTTTTGGGCCTTTACTGGTTTAATTTTTTTTTTCTAATTTGAGGGCCCTCTAAAAGGGAGGCCCTGTTCTGAGTCCCATTTTGAACTTGCTCAGGGTCGGGCCTGCCTGATTCACTCCTAGAGAAGTAAACCAAACTAATATATCACACATTCTTTAGCATATTTTCCCTCTCCCTAATGTTCACTATTTTTTGCATTTCTTCTATAACTAACTCCCTAACTTATTCCTCAAGCTATCCATAAACCATAACTGTAGACACATAATCGCGTCTCCCCATTTAGTACCCTATGATGACCAATACCCCGCTCCAATACCTCAAGCTATCCATAAACCATAAATGTAATAGCCTCATTTTTTTAGGACGATATCATTAAGATAAAAGAGATACGTTAACATACTAATCAAGATTAATCAAATGCGTCTTTGAGGAATAAGAAAATTGTGAATAGTTCCTATGTGAAATTTGTCCGTGAATCGAATATTATATGTTTCTTATGTGATTATGAATGCAAATTATGAGTTAAGATAAGTTATTTACGAATTACGTTAAGAACGTTGAGCATTGTTCTGAAATTTCGAGACATCGAGCTATTATCGATATTGTGTTTGAGATACTCTGTAATTATGATTTAAGGGATAAATGAGCCAAAATATCTTTATTAAGTTATAAGACATATTTTGAGGATTTAGTTTAAGTATAATGAAGGATTAGAACTTAATTACGGAAGGTTAAGGATTAAGTAAAGATCATAAAATTCAGGAATGCTCCTAAGCTGTGAAAAGACGATTTTGCCCTCATTACTAAACCAAAATCACGAGCTTGCCATTACCCATTCTCTATATATATATGACAAAGGTCCTTGATTCATTTCATCGTATTTCATTTTACAAAAACACACCAAAATCCATCACCATCTCCTCTTCTTCTTCACGCCATTCCCAAGCGGGTGCGGAGGCCGCCGATGGCAACTTGTTCCTCTTGGATTCGAGCTCGAATCTTGCATGCAATCACTTCCCTAGGCTTATCAAGTTGTTCTCCGTACTGGGCAAGAGTTACTTTTGGGGTTTCACTTCAAGTAACATCAAGGAAAACCAAGGAAGGTGAGTTGTGGTCGAATTCCAAAGACTTATGAGGTTTACTAGATTGAAACTTGGTTTCTTTGGGTTAATTGCTGAATTTTAAGTTATTAATATTTTCTCTAAGGTCCTGAGGAGTTGCTGGAGAAGAGATAAGAGTGGTTAAAGAAGATTTGATTCCCAAACATCAGATTAAGGTACACAAGGACCACCCTTCGAATCCTTACTTTCTTAGTTTGTTTTTGTAGCACTTGCTTTATGGAAAATGTGTGATCTTTGAATATATATTTTGTTGGGAACCTACTGATTTGTTAATGAGTTATAAGTAGTGGAATTCAAATTGTTGCATGTGAATTTTTGGTAATGATTTCCGAGATATAATTCGTTGCATGTCAAGTTCCTCTAAAACCGATTAAACCGTGCTTCTATGTTGATTGTACCTTGATTAAATACCATAAATGTTGCTGTTCTTTCATGGTATATATACTTCTGGAAATTTCATATCTTGATTGATTGATGAACCTTTGTTTCGAATTTTCCCCTCTTATGACAAGTACAACCTTCGTTTGGAAAGTAAACAACACTTAAAACTCGACTTTTCGCTTAATTGCTTCCCGAGCTAGTAAACCCTTGCTCTTTTGGTTCTTAGAATGCTTTTGAATGATGAACACCTACTGTCCTATTCATATATTAAGTGGTAAACCAAACTTTGGCTAAACACAAGAGTTACAAGTGATCTTTGCATAAAAGCCACTGTTCTTTAACACCAAACCGAGAACCATAAAAATGGACATATGTTTTACTTGTGAGAGATAATCTTTCCATATCTTAAGAGGCCTTCAATAAACCCTTTGCATACTGCCATGTCTTGATAACACAACCTTCAACCACCTCAACCAATCACATCATTCTTTCAAAACCCGATTGTTAAGTCACCTTTCCGAAAAACAAGTGGAACTTGACATAGCAAGCTTGTTTTACAAAACTAGTTTTGATAAGTTAAAGGTTGTTATGATGGTTGAAATAATGATTATGAATAAGTTTTAAGTAAGTTGTTTGAGTATAATTATAAAAGTATAATTATAAAAGTATAAGTATGTATTTCAGTATAAGTATTTAAGTATAAGTATTTGAGTATAAGTATTTAAGTACAAGTGTTGAGTATAAATATTTTTGTATGATGACAAGTTTTATTTTATAAGGGGAAGTGAACAACATGTGTAGAGCGGGTTTGCTCATTATGTGTTTAGAGCGGGTATTACTCGGGAGCGGGTATTGCTCCGTTATGTAGGGTCATGACCTAGAAGTCTTGCAAGCAGAAATTAAGAAAGGTGGGGAGACGTTCCTCAAAAGTCTGGAGTTGTGGCCTGGCCCTCTCCAATCGTGTTCCTTCCCCCGGAGTTATGCTATGTTTGTGATAAGTATAAGATTATTATTTGTGTTATATATGGAGAATGATGTGTGATATCTTGAGCTAATTCTTGGAAATTTCTCCAATATATGCAAAAGTATTTCTATGGAAGTTTACAGGAAAGAACCAACGTATTTCTAGCAAGTACTAACGTATTTCTGAGCACGTATTAACGTATTTCTGAATAAGAATAAAAGTATCTCGTAAATTATGAGTTTACGCTTTGAGTATAAGAAACGATTGCGTAATTTCAGCCACCTTATTATTTTGGAATCGGTGGGACTTGTGTACCAGCGTAAGCTGACCCGTTTTGTTCTATGAACTCCGTCTCGGTGGGGGCAGAATTCATCTCTGCTTTGGGGATTAGAGAGAATGTACGAGTTAGCTCATGTGTGCGAATGTGAAGGCATGATCAATGTGTTTAGTCCGCTGCTATAAGATAATCTGTTTTATATAATGTTCCTTGGCAGGTTAAACTTGTATTTTCGAGTTGTAATCTATGTACTCAAAACATATTGTAATAACTAAATTATTATAACTTATTTTCATAATAAACTTGGATACTATGGGATTTCCTAATTTTCCCTAGCAGGGAAGGTGCGAAAATCCGCCCTAACAGTTCCTTTAATTAGCAGCTTAACTTGGTAATTATCAGTATTAGGTCTTAATTAAGCTGTTATTTGGAGCGGGTTGTTACAAGTGGTATCAGAGCCAAGGTTTTCGAAATCCAAAATTAAATATTTCTAATTTGCAAGTTTTGGAAACAATAAGAGTGTTTAAACAAGTATTTTCTTAAGAATGGAAAATTAAAGCCAATTTCATATATATATATATATATATATATATATATATATATATATATATATATATAGTTCTCAAAACATTTGTGAATATATGTGCGTGATTATGTTTGTGCTATGTGAATTTATGTGTACGAATGTGTATGTGAATGATATGAGAGTTGGGTATAAATGGTTCTAAGTAGATTCCATTAAAGCGTAAGTGAGAATATGCTTATAAAAGGTGGACTCGACACCTATTATGTTATCGGTAAATGGTAAATGATGCGGTTGACCATGCTAGTTGGGCACTAGGTCACAGTATGGCGATAGAAAGAGGTTATGGAGGCTTGTAGGAGCCACTAAAGGCAACCAGGGACTTAAGCCAATGTGATTTGTGAGCCATGGGCTAGTTTTCGTCAAGTCTAATAGAATATGGTAGAATTGTATAGGTTTACTAAAGCGATTCAAGGTTATGATATAATTATGAACAATAAGGATAAGAGTTTGTTAAGGTTGGAAACGTTGTGGAAGAAATGGAGGTGAGATCAATGATACTGGAGTGCCGGAGGCGGGGTTAGCCATACCGCATAATTCTCACCATGGAACGATGTATGAACGTAAAACTCGTGGAGAGAAAGACGGAGTGGAAGATAATTGGTTGTACTAAAGCTTTGTGTTAGTATTTCTTCTATAATTTTAATTATAAGTAAATTTGTTGTGAAACTATGAGGATAAATTGGAACAAAGAGTGTATATATGAGGATGTAAACTCAAACTAGCTACGTTGGTATTATTTAAGTAAGCTTTGTTTTCGCATTAAGCTAGTGGTGTAAATGGAGAGCTAGGAATTTATTGTTATGAGTCTATAAAGGAACGAGTATGGAGTAAGGAGTAATATGGACATGTTCAAACATTGAGAAGTACTACCGTAAGTTATTGATTAGAGATTAATATGAATAATGAGTATAAGTTTCGGGTAGATAGCTAAATCTCGGTATATTTATGTCCGATAGGGTGATATGGGGTAAGATTTATTAACATACAATAATAATTATCGTAGACAATTTGTTAGGATGTAATATGGTTATCCGTAGAAGGTATGGGGGCAGAACTCAAAAATTTGGATATCGTTTCGGTAATATAAGAATCAACATGATTGTGTAATAACCTAATCGGGGTGTTACAGATTGTGATGGGGAATTGACCGAAGTTAAACTTTTTGGAGTCTATATATGTTAGTTACAAGTACTTTGTGATTTGTTATATAAATAACTTGTATACCTCCAATAACATGTGTTGTAGTTGGCTATGTTATGGGTTTCGATTGTGAAATGAACGTGAATACGAATAAGTTATATGTCTCTCATATATGTTTTGCGAGACGGAAATCATTTTGGAATTTGAAAACTTGATATTATTTATTAGAATGGAATCTGTATATAATGGATTTGGCATATGATTTCCTCAAATATGTAGGTTGAATATTGTCATGAAAAAAAGGTGGAAGTCGGGCATTGTTTTGAGGAACTGAAACTCAAGAGAATTGGGTCTTATCCGACCTTAGGGAAGTCATATGATTGTGCTCTAGAGTAAGTGCAGATGGAAATTAAAAAAAAAAAAAGGAGAAAAGAACATTGAAGAAAAGGAAGATTTACGGACGGGGAATCAAGAAGCGAAGATGGAAACGTCGAGGGGAAGTCGAAGTTACACCGAGTTAGTTGCGGGAGATTTCAAGTGATGTGGTTTCAGGAAGGAAAAAAAAAACATTGTAAAGCCTTAGCTAATTTGTTGTGTTTGGGGACTACGCATTTATGTATCTCCATCGCGTTGTTGTTAAATTTCATTCTGATAATTTATATGTCTGATAGAGGGCCGAGTTGTTGTAAATGATTATTTAGAGATTGTGTAGTTAAGATTACAAGGGTCAAGGTTGCATGTGGGTTTAATATTTCTCGATTTGGAGTATTATAATATAATTTTGGAGGATGTCTTGGCTGAGAAAGAACCAAGCAAAGATAGTATTATATAGCAGGGTGTCGTTGTCAAGCTCGGAAGAATAGAGCAGGGTGATAAATGGAGATGCGTTACTGGAAGGTATTGATTACATAATTCAAATAGTAGAGAATCATAAGGGAGTAATGGAGGATGGAGGGAACTTCGGTAGTTGATGATTCCCAGATGTATTATTTGAGAATTTGCGAGCATTGCGATTATATAAGGTGATCGATTTTTATATATGATAGGTGGCAGGGACCACGCCTACTTTTAAAGCTAAGATGGCCAGGTTAGTGACGTAGTTAGAAGAATAGTGCAAAAAGATTATATTCGACCAATGTTTCTAACGGGGAGATGAATTAATGAAATTATGTGAAGATAATCAGTAGACTAATAAGATTACATTTAGGAATAGGAATTCGTAATCTCGAATAGATGATTCATGCGATTAATTAAAAGGAGTGGGGTATTTGAAGTAGATCTAAGATCAGGAATATTACTAGATGCACACAGGAAGGGAAAATATTTCGAATATGACGTTTAGGATGGGTTATGGTCACTATCAGTTGTGAAAACACCGATCGAGCGTAGTAATGCACCAGTAGCGTTCGCAAATACGATGTAGTGATATTAGACTAAATTATGACAATTCTTGTGGATGATATTTTGGTATGTTCAAAGAATCAGGAAGCGCATCCTAAAGAAGTATTAAGGAAAGAATAAAATTCGAGTGGTCAGAGAATTATGAGGAAGCTTTCCAGAAGTTAAAGAAAAGGTTAACCAATGCCTAGTTCTAGCTTCGTCTTCGGGGACAGAAGGACTTAAAGTGTAGCGCTATGTTTCTCAGGAAAGTTTGGCATGTATATTGATGTAACATCAGCGAGTGGCAGCCTATGCGCCTAGCTAGGTAGTTTAAGCCATAAGAAAATTACTTTGTGCATGATCTGAAATGGAAGCTAAGGAATTTGCCTTAAAATTATAGAGGTTTTATTAAATTAAGTAACCTAAAAGGTTTATACTAATCATTAAAACTTAAGGAATATCTTTATTTAGGAAGAGATGAAAGTTAGATAGCGAAGGTAGCTAGAATTGCCAAGGATCATGATGTAGACATTTAGTTCACCTAGGGAAGGCAAATAAGGTAGTAGATGCTTTGAACAGGAACCTCGCCAGGAAAATGATTTCATCATTTCGACACCATGGGAGTATGTAAAGAGTAATGCAATCGGAGTTGAATATGATTAAGGAAGGGAATTTATAAGGATAACTAAATGTTTTATGACAAAAATATTCCTTTTAAGGAAATTTGAGCCAAGTAAGTGCAAAAATAAGTTATCAAGGAACTGTGGTTAAAGATAGAGGAAAATGAGATAACGGATTTTTGAAGTATATGGTGACGAAAGAATATAAAGAAATAGGAAAATGGTGAGTAACGATGAATCGGATATAGGGGAAAAAGAGAAAGAATTCTAGAAAGGCGCATACCAGTGCGTACTCAGTTTATCACGAAGAAGACAAGATGAATCAGGATATAAAAATTTGGTGGAAAGGGTTGAAGCGAGATGTGCTGCAATATGATGCAAACTACTTAAATTGCCAAGAAGGGAAGTGTGAGGGGAGAAGTGGTATGAGCAAATAGGGTGTTTTATCAAATGTTGAAAGATATGTTGCAAGCTCATGTATTGGACTTTAAGGGTTCATGGAGAGGTAAATTAGCATGGACGGAATTCTTCTATAGCAAAAGCTACCAATCGAGTATAACTTCGTATAAAACTCTGCGTGGAGATAAAGGGCGAACACTTATTTATTGGGATGACGTGAGCCTGGAATTCCCATCAGGCCTGTAAGATCATGAGACTAAGAAGCGAGTGCGATAAATTCGAGGAAAAAAAAATGGAGGTAGTTCGGAGTTATAGGTATTTAACCTTTGTTTCAAGAACTGTTATGGTTAATTTACGAATACTCCGAGAGGTGTTTGTTATAATTATAATTGTCACATTTGGTTGTTAATTGCCACATACAAGCATTATGAGTGTGATTTTAAAGCAATATGAATTCTGATATGTCCTATATGGATTGTTCCCTTTTAAGTGACTTAAAAAGAACAAACTTAAGTTTCGCGATTTGTTACACTAAATGGTTACGACCAATCAAATCAGTTAATGGATTTGTAACTCATGTTCTCCTCTAGATTACTGGAAGAAGTTGTATAGTATTGTTACCTTAAGAGATTTGGGTATATGTTATAAAAGTTTTGAAACTTTGGGTTATGAGATTTGGAGATATGAATCTGTGTAACTAAGAATTAATTAATGTTACATTAAGACTCTTGATAAAAAGAAAAGTATTACAAGGCCGACATTACTTTAGCCAAGGATCTAATAACCAACTGTGGAACAGGAAAAGCAACATGTGAGAACAAATTAGATACGCGAGATCGGTATCCTCATTAATCTAAGGTACGATATAAGTTTCGGGACGAAACTTCTTTAAGGGAGGTAGAGAGTAATAGCCTCATTTTTTTTAAGACGATATCATTAAGATAAACGAGATACGTTAACATACTAATCAGTACTTAATCAAATGTGTCTTTGAGGAATAAGAAAATTGTGAATAGTTCCTATGTGAAGTTTGTCTGTGAATCTGAATATTATATGTTTCTTATGTGATTATGAATGCAAATTATGAGTTAAGATAAGTTATTTACGAATTACGTTAAGAACGTTGAGCATTGTTATGAAATTTCGAGACTTCGAGCTATTATCGATATTGTGCTTGAGATACTTTGTAATTATGATTTAAGGGATAAATGAGCCAAAATATCTTTATTAAGTTATAAGACAAATTTTGAGGATTTAGTTTAAGTATAATGAAGGATTGGAACTTAATTACGGAAGGTTAAGGATTAAGTAAAGATCATAAAATTCAGGAATGCTCCTAAGCTGTGAAAAGACGATTTTGCCCTCATTACTAAACCAAAATCACGAGCTTGCCATTACCCATTCTCTATATATATATGATAAAGGTCCTTGATTCATTTCATCATATTTCATTTTACAAAAACACACCAAAATCCATCACCATCTCCTCTTCTTCTTCACGCCATTCTGGCGGGTGCAGAGGCTGCTGATGGCAGCTTGTTCCTCTTGGATTCTAGCTCTGAATCTTGCATGCAATCACTTCCCTAGACTTATCAAGTTTTTCTCCATACTGGGCAAGAGTTACTTTTGGGGTTTCAAGGAAAACCAAGGAAGGTGAGTTGTGGCTGAATTCCAGCACCTATGAGGTTTACTAGATTGAAACTTGGTTTCTTTGGGTTAATTGCTGAATTTTAAGTTATTAATGTATTCTCTAAGGTCATGAGGAGTTGCTGGAGAAGAGATAAGAGTGGTTAAAGAAGATTTGATTCCCAAACATCAGATTAAGGAACACAAGGACCACCCTTCGAATCCTTACTTTCTTAGTTTGTTTTTGTAGCACTTGCTTTATGGAAAATGTGTGATCTTCGAATATATATTTTGTTGGGAACCTACTGATTTGTTAATGAGTTATAAGTAGTGGATTTCAAAGTGTTGCATGTGAATTTTTGGTAATGATTTCCGAGATATAATTCGTTGCATGTCAAGTTCCTCTAAAACCGATTAAACCGTGCTTCTATGTTGATTGTACCTTGATTAAATACCATAAATGTTGCTGTTCTTTCATGGTATACTTCTGGAAATTTCATATCTTGATTGATTGATGAACCTTTGTTTCGAATTTTCCCTCTTATGACAAGTACAACCTTCGTTTGGAAAGTAAACAACACTTAAAACTCGACTTTTCGCTTAATTGCTTCCCGAGCTAGTAAACCCTTGCTCTTTTGGTTCTTAGAATGCTTTTGAATGATGAACACCTACTGTACTATTCATATATTAAGTGCTAAACCAAACTTTGGCTAAACACAAGAGTTACAAGTGATCTTTCCATAAAAGCCACTGTTCTTTAACACCAAACCGAGAACCATAAAAATGGACATATGTTTTACTTGTGAGAGATAATCTTTCCATATCTTAAGAGGCCTTCTATAAACCCTTTGCATACTGTCATGTCTTGATAACACAACCTTCAACCACCTCAACCAATCACATCATTCTTTCGAAACCTGATTGTTAAGTCACCTTTCCGAAAACAGTGGAACTTGACATAGCAAGCTTGTTTTACAAAACTAGTTTTTATAAGTTAAAGGTTGTTATGATGGTTGAAATAATGATTATGAATAAGTATTTAAGTAAGTTATTTGAGTATAATTATAAAAGTATAAGTATTTCAGTATAAGTATTTAAGTATAAGTATTTGAGTATAAGTATTTAAGTACAAGTGTTGAGTATAAATATTTTTGTATGATGACAAGTTTTGTTTTATAAGGGGAAGTGAACAACATGTGTAGAGCGGGTTTGCTCATTATGTGTTTAGAGCGGGTATTGCTCCGTTATGTAGGGTCAAGACCTAGAAGTCTTGCAAGCAGAAAATAAGAAAGGTGGGGAGACGTCCCTCAAAAGTCTGTAGTTGTGGCCTGGCCCTCTCCATTCGTGTTCCTTCCCTGGAGTTATGCTATGTTTGTGATAAGTATAAGATTATTATTTGTGTTATATATGGAGAATGATGTGTGATATCTTGAGCTAATTCTTGGAAATTTCTCCAGTATATGCAAAAGTATTTCTATGGAAGTTTACAGGAAAGAACCAACGTATTTCTAGCAAGTACCGTATTTCTGAGCAAGAATTAACGTATTTCTGAATAAGAATAAAAGTATCTCGTAAATTATGAGTTTACGCTTTGAGTATAAGAAACGATTGCGTAATTTCAGCCACCTTATTATTTTGGAATCGGTGGGACTTGTGTACCAGCGTAAGCTGACCCGTTTTGTTCTATGAAGCTGTCCTGGTGGGGGCAGATTCATCTGTTTTGCAAGATTAGAGAGAATGTACGAGTTAGCTCATGTGTGCGAATGTGAAGTCATGATCAATGTGTTTAGTCCGCTGCTATGAGATAATTTGTTTTATATAATGTTCCTTGGCAGGTTAAACTTGTATTTTCGAGTTGTAATCTATGTACTCAAAACATATTGTAATAACTAATTTATTATAACTTATTTTCATAATAAGCTTGGATACTATGGGATTTCCTAATTTTCCCTAGCAGGGAAGGTGCGGAAATCCACCCTAACAGTTCCTTTAATTAGCAGCTTAACTTCGTAATTATCAGTATTAGGTCTTAATTAAGCTGCTATTTGGAGTGGGCTGTTACACAAAATCCCTCTTAACAATTCACATCACCTGATCACCTACATTCATCTACAAACCTGCGCATCATCACCCATTCAATTTATCAACACCACTCATCATTCAACACCATATCATCCACCCTACTGCCACATATTGTATCTTAATTCTTCCTAATACAAAGTCAACACATTATTACTGCACCACATCTAATACTTGCGCGTAATACACAGAAGCATTCCGCACCCTTCGCCACAAGAAGCAAATCAACAACGACATATTACGGAAATTAATAACAATATACCACAACATATAACGCATACCTATTACAAAACACAAATCTTTTCAGGACTCGTACAATTCAATTTTCCAAGATCCGTACAAATCAACGACCCCGGACGGTGGTATAATTTCCGATGGTCAACTAAATTAACCCTCTTTATTTTATTTCTTTATTTTATTTTTATTATTTTCTCGAAGTTACTAACCTTCTATTCATGATGTAGATTGTTATCGTATTCCTGCGATTGTAAGTATTGTACATATTATATTAACTCCCTGCGATATTTTATTTTCTTATTTTTATTTCTTTTTCATGAACATATTATTTTTTTGTGCTTGATTGCAATATTTATCACCTTGTATTTATTGCTAAACAAGACCTAAAGAACTGTTCTAACATTAATCAGATTAAATTGGACAATCTGCTAGGAACCTTGTAATTTGATTGTCTAATAACTTGTCACTAAAAATATAGTATTTTTATGTGTTTCCTGAACCAACATAAATTAATTATTTTTAGGATGTTTGAAAACGTTATTTGATTATTCTTCTGCATAAAATCTGTAATGAATCGATATTTAGTAAAGGCCAGCAATGGGCAAACGTGGTTCATTATGACCATATTTGTACCCTCACCCTCGAACTCAATCTTTGGTTCATTTTGACCATCTATGGAGTCAGGACGGGGAAATCTACATTGGATAAGTCCCTAAGATGTCCCTACAGTTCAATATCCAATTAGGCTTATAAGTTTTCCTCTAAAAATTTGTTGGCGACTTCAAAAAACATGTTTTTCATAAAACCTTAACAATGGGGTAGTCAAATAAACGCGCTCACACTACGTGTAGGGATTAAAGGAATGAAAAATCCACGCCTACAATTTGGCGACTTCACTGGGGAGGATTTTGAAAAAAAAAAATTAATTTTTTTTGAATGAGTGGGTGAAACTTGAAAAATACGATTCATTCTTATTTTTATGCCTTAGAATAAAATATTGTTTTATGTGTGAGGTCACCCCCGGGGGGTTTGCGCTTTGTCCTTCCAAAAAGCTTCCTGAGCGATAGTGTTGGATCTTAGTCATAAGCAAACCTACCCAACCATGGCATTGTTCTCTTGTTCCTGACTTGAGAACTGCAGTGCGTCTTACACGTGGCCACCTTTTTAAGCAAAGGTACGAAGCGTGGGATCAATCTCTTAGTCATGGACCCTTTCAGCTTTATCCTAAACCTGACCAATAGTTGAATATAGAACTTGACTTTAGGTTGAGAACTTTGCATATTATACTATTTGTGCATCTTTGTGTATACGTGCCTTTAATTATTTCGTATTGTGCGATGTTTCGAGTCAAAACAATCGAACGAATTTACGCGATGAAGGAACGTAAAAAAATTGAGTCTTCGCCTAAGCTGCGCGTCGCGCACCCCTAAAGCGTCTGACGCATTCTTAACGCGCTCCACACTGGACGCTGCATCCCGCGCAATGAATGGCGTGCATTCAGCGCAGTTCCTTCGCGTCCCTCGCCATCATCCTGCGTTCAGCGCACCTTTTCTTTGGCCTTCCTACGTGCAGCCTTTGGCTATGCGTGTTGCGCATTTGATATGCGTTTAGCGCGGCTTTGCTCCTTGTCTCAATTGTTTGCTTTGATGTGCCTAACACCATTTTCGACCAAAATTTTGGATGTATATTATCTTGGTTTTTTTTATCCTTTATCCACCCACCATTCCTTTTTAATCTTTAAACAATCCTCATCTTTTTTTTTTACACCATATCTATTTCAAAAATTCTATCCATATCTTTTACCAAATATCCCCCGCCATCCTTTTTTAAAAATTGATCTCCCATTTTTTTTTTTTCAAAATTTATCCCCATTTTTTTTTTTCAAAAATCATTCTCCTATCTTTTTCTAAATTTCATCCCATCTTTAATCTCCCATCTATTTCAAAAATTCTATCTCCACCATTTTTTTCAAAAAAAAAAACATCTCCATCTTTTTTCCTATCACATATCTTTTTTCCTATCACATATCTTTTTTCAAAAAAATCATCCTTTTCCTATATCCTATTTTTTCATGTTCACATCATTTAGGATTTTTTTTAGTGTCCATCTTGTTGTAAAAGTCTCATCCGCTTAGGAATTCTAACTGCACTAGAAGTCCTTCTGACCCAAATGTCTAGATTTATCCAGTTTCACTCCATTTAGAGTTATTAACCTCGTCTAACTCTATCCATGTTAGGAGTCTTAATCCTGTCTAGGTTCACCCATCTAAGAAGTCTAGGGTCGTTAGAATTCTTGCCATCTTAGAAATCAATAAGTCATTAGAATTCTGTCCATCTTAGGAGTCTAAAATCGTTAGAATTCCGTCCATCTTAGGAGTCTCGAATCCATTAGAATTCTGCCCATATTAGGAGTCCAAATCCGTCATAATTCCGTCCATTTTAGGATTCTAGATCCACTAGAGTCTCATGCATATTAGGAGTCTAGCATCCTTAAAAGCTTACTAAGTCTAAAACTCTAAGGTCATTAGAAGTCTACCAAGTCTAGAATTCTAAAGTCATTAGAATTTTGATATGTCTATTTTATATAGAGTTTTTACCCCCGT
Source organism: Beta corolliflora (assembly GCA_947648045.1). NCBI lineage: Eukaryota > Viridiplantae > Streptophyta > Magnoliopsida > Caryophyllales > Amaranthaceae > Beta > Beta corolliflora. The sequence continues at coordinate 276,173 of CANSZD010002665.1, read as the reverse complement.
CCCTCATTGATTATTGGTCTTAATTGCGCTCTTCGGAGCCATTTTTAGTACTAATGTGCTCCTTGTAGTGTGGTTGTAGTTTCAGGTTGATAATTGTAGGAATTAGCATGTTTTAGTGCATTTTCCTACTCTTTTATATCACTACAACAGATGATGTACTTTTGAGAGCACAAGCATTGAGTTGGAAGAGTTTTGAAGCAAAGCGAATAGTGAAAGAAGTAGATAAATGACTCCAGTCCACTCTTTTGATTATATCTCAAGTTCTACAAATTCAAATGCAGTGATTTCAATTTGGTTAGATTATACACTTTAAGAGCTTTCCAACGAGTGATCACTTGCCTAATTCCGACGAATAACGAATAAGTTATGGCATTTTGAAGATAGAGATTTTGTGCAGGCTTGAGCCTGCGCCCGCGGACGAATCACTCCTCATTTGCTGAACTTCCTGCCAGCCCGCGGGGTTTTCCGTGTGACTACTAGACGATTTTGGCTCGGTTTTTGCTAGTTGTTTTAGGTAAATTGAATGGTATAAGGACTCAAGGGAATTATTTATTTTCCTATCTTATTTTCTATGATTAATTCTTTTTTTGGAGATTATAACACTTTTTCTATCAATTTACTCAAGAACCCTAGTTTTACTTTTTCCCCAATTCACATTGAATTTTCAATAGAAGCTTTGATTTTGCAAGATTGGTTCTACAATTGGTATTTCTTCTTTTCTCTTATTATTCCTATTCAATCCTTGATTATTAATTCACCATGTTTACTTATTTCATCATGAGTTTGTTTTCCCCAATTATGATTGAGTAGTCTATTTCTAGGGTTAAGAGGATCCATGATCAATTATGAAGGGATGTCTATAAAGTATTGATTTTTGATGATGTTTGTTGATTCCAATTGAATGCATTATCTCTATTCAATCCGATTTGGCCAGATTTGATTGTAATAGTATTGCAATATTAGGTTATGCGCCGAGAGGTATAAACTTGATATTAAGGCTAGTTTCAATAGGTAGAGTTGGTATTAATAAATTGCGAGAGCCCCGTTAATATCATTCTATGGTTGATTTCGACTCGAGAGAGCAAATCAACCTTGTTTAACCGCATTATTCATTATTGATTGTTGTGTTTCATCCTCGGAATATTGTTCATTGGTGAACTTACGCCCTAGACTATTTATTATTGATATTATTGATATAGTTATTGTCTAGTTTAGTATAATTACCAACAAACACTCGTTCCCTATAATCTAGATTTGATTGACAATTAGGAAAAGAACACTGTTTCCCTGTGGATTCGACCCTACTTTCCTGACTACTATTTGTTAAAGGACATTAGGATTACTTTTGATTAGGTGATACGACTTTACCCTGTCAAATTTCATATCAGTTAGGACAACATTCATACTAGAATCCTTTTGCATTGCATAGTCCATCGTTCATACACTTCATGCATAACTAGAGTTATTTGGCATTTAGAAGTCTCATTGCATCCATACTCTCCATTTCATTTCATGCATTCCGTATTTAGTAGTCCTGAACTACAAGCGATCTGATTCCCTCTTTTGGGATATGTAGGCAGCCTTTACAGGTTCGAACGCATAGATTGAGTCATGCATACATTCATTAGGTCTAGGTGCATCCAAAAAATACATGCATTAGGTCTAGGTGCATCCAAAAAATAAAAAAAAATCATCATGCATATAGGATATTCATATTGTTCCTAGAAGCTCAACTTTTAAACAAACATATATTCTTTCATTCCACTTCTCTCTCTCCATCATCATTCTATCTCTAAATCTCATTTGATGATCTATGTAGAAATCAAGCGACATTGAAATGGGCAGTCCATCGAATAACGAGCAACAACTTGCTGAAATGACTAGAGCCTTAGCCAAGCTGTCAAGCATGATGGAAAAAATAGCTATAAGACTTGAGAGGATCGAGTCTGGTGAATCTCCTGGATTCAACAAGACAATGGAGAGTGTTGTTCATAGGGTAACCAATGCACATTCCTATATTGAGCCCATTGATAACACCAAACTGAAAGGGAAACTTCCTGAAGAATTCTCTACAACCGACGTCCCTAAATTCAAACCAACTGAGAATCCAAATTATCATTTAAGGAACTTTCGTGCAACCATGATCATCAAATCGGTTGACCCTGAACTCTACCCAATGGTATTCCCGATGTCGTTGGACCCAATCTGCCAAAACTGGTACTATTCACTGGATCCCAAGCATATTGAAACTTGGAGCGATATTACCAGGGAGTTCATGAAACAATATGAACATAATGCTGTAATCCAAACCACACTAAGGGAATTGGAAGTACTGAAACAGGAAAATAGTGAAGGCTTTACTACCTACCTCAACAGGTGGCAAGAGAAGTCCTCTCACATGGTCTCCAGGCCTCCTGACAAAGACCTAATTCGCATCTTCATCGCCAACTTGTTGCCTGAATACAAAAACCATCTCAAGTTTTTAGGTATCACAAGTTTTACAAAGCTGTATGATATAGGCAAGCAAATTGAGGATGATTTACTGAAAAACACCCACAACAACAAGAACAATGCCATTAATGTCATAGAGGCTCCTACCAGACCTAGAAGAAAACGCAAGAGAGAATATACCTCACTGGGTATAAGTTATGGAACATCTTTTGACCGCCTTCGCGCAAAAGGGGCACTTTCCCCTCTTGGGCCTACTCCAGATCCAGACGAAGATAAAAGGGGGTCAAATTGGGACAAAGATGCTTATTGCAAGTACCATAGAGGACATGGACATAAGACTGACAATTGCTACCCATTGCGAGGCCTTATTCAGGACATGCTCGATGATGGGAGACTTCCAATTTCTCCCACTACAAAAAGGCCTCAGATTTAAGATCACTTGTCACGTGACGTAGGAGTCTAGACTTAGGATTTCATTTTCTGTTTCATCTCTTTTTTTTCTCCCAGTCTGATATAGGATTTCCCCTTTTTTGCATGTACCCATGATTTTCAATTAATAAATGAGTATTTCTTTTCTAACCTTGCACTAATGAGCATTAATGGAAATCACGATTGTCGCCTTAAAAGAAATGAATTTCTAATTCTCATGACTATTCTAATAAAGGCAATGAACAACTGGCATATATAAAAGAGGCATTCCCCCCCTTCCCCACAAATATTCCTCCATTTCAATCTAAATGCATAACACCCCTCTCCCTTTAACCTCCCTCATGGGAAGTACATTTGACAACTATTCAATGTAAAGGGCAATTAAAAAAACAAGAACAACAAACAAGAAAAAAAAAGCAAAAGCAAAAATGATACAAAAAGTGCAAAATATATATAAAAAAAGAGAAGTGTTGCAAATAAGCCCATCAATAGCTTTGTCAAAGGTATTTCCTTCAAAACCTTCAACCTTTGATTCTAAACCATTACAAGTCAAATCAAATCTCTGTAATAAACCTTCTTAACAACCATGCACATTGCATTCCAATAAGCCACAAAAGACAAACCAAAGCCTGCTAGGTCGAAAACCCATAAGGGCGACTTAGGCAAAAGTCAGGGCACCTTCTCATTCACTTGGCCTGAACTACGAATGGTCTGATTCTGCTAAAGATACATAGGAAACCTCTCCTTGAGGTCCGACCGCTTTAAACCAAACAAAACTTACATCATTATCCACCCTTGCCAAAGACCTCTTCCAAATCAATGCCTAATTCATTGCAAATGGCTCTAAAGCAAAATGCTCGGCCACCAATTAAAATGCTAAGAGCTACGACTGGCCTGATTCCATCATGGATACGTAGGCAACCTCTTTTGAGGCCCGACCATTTTAATTCAAAATATATTTTTTAAGGCTCGCCTAGGCCCATGAGAAAAGCGCGATCGCCCAAAAATCATGAATTTTCAATGCTCATCCCTACCCTTAGAACTAGACTAGGATTTGAACCTGCATCATTAGCCTACCTTATTGCTTGAGTACATTCATTATGGCTCCATCCTTTTCTTATTCTTATCCCTTGCCGTTTTCTCAGCTACATTATCGCTTGTAAGCCAACTTTAGCATAATCTTTCAACACTCAGTGCAATGACCGCGCCTCATCTTTTGAGTGTTCCTTTTTTTGGCCTTTCTTGTCTTTTTCACCTTAGGAACCCTATATGGAATCTTTGGTCGAAACTCCCACTAAGCGTGACGGGATGTCTTCTAAATCAAGCAATCAAGCCGAGTACTTCATAAACTCCATCTTACTGAGGGCTTCATCACCGATCCACACAGAAAATCATAGGCTCCAAGTGTAGGCCTATCATAATAAGGACTTCATTACGAGTCCATACAAGAAATATTGGGTTTTAAGACCCACTCTGATACAAGATTGAACCTACTTCATGGGCTCACTTAGGTCCTTGACATATGAAACTCGAAGCATATACAACTCAAGCATTACGAGGACTACAAATCCAACATCGTCCATTAATTGAATGAATCATCCTTGAGGGTTTTCCTATGTCTATTCTTTCATAGGCTCCATGTGTACCTTGATCAGAACTTCATTATGAGTCGATACAAAAGATTGTGGGCTCCGTACCCATACGAGATCATAACTGTTTAGGCTCACTTAGGCCCGTAACAACTAGAACACATTTCGAATCAAACATAACCTACGTGGATCATCCTTGGGGGCTTTCCATTTCTCCTCTTTCAAAAAAACAATTTTCTAAACAAAAAAATTGAGCTTAGAGGAACAACAAAAAACAATCATATCATATGCATTAGTGTCATATCTCTGCATTAGTGTCATATCATCTGCATTTGCATTACATATCTGCATCATCCAAGCATTGTGTCAAGCATTGCATCCTTCATCCTTAACCATAGGATCCTAGCATCAATCATCGAGTCACACATACACACACATATTATACACATTCCGCAGTCTAGTGTCACACAGTTGCACACTTACACTATATCTTCAGTTTAGATCATCAGTATGTCCTATCCCTTCTCGCTTTTTAGCGAATGAACTTTTCGCAAGTTATATTTCTCGCTTTTTTTGAGAATGAACTTTTCGCAAGTTATATGTCTCGCTTTTTAGCGAATGAACTTTTCGCAAGTTATATATCTCGCTTTTTAGCGAATGAACTTTTCGTAAGTTATATCTCTCGCTTTTTAGAAGATGAACTTTTCGTAAGTTATATTTCTCGCTGTTGAGCGAATGAACTTTTCGTAAGTTATTCCTTCTCGCTTTGAGCGAATGAACTTTTTGCAAGTTATTCCTATTCCAATTGCTTTTAACCCAAATCAATCTACTTCGAATAATCCCTTTCATGCGAATAAACTTTTTGTAAGTTGTTCTTTTATTCCTCGCTTTTAAGCGAATGAACTTTTTGTAAGTTATGCTTTTCTTCCTCGCTTTTAAGCGAATGAACTTTTTCTTAAGTTACACATTTCTTTCTCGCTTTTAAGCGAATGAACTTTTCGGAAGTTACTCCTTTCTATTTACATGCTTGTGTTCATTGCATTCAACAGGTATCAATACAACAACGGCGACATATCACCGCCAGGTCTGCGTACCACCTTCAATCAAGAGGCGACGTACCACCGCCAGGTCTGCGGACCACCATCAATCAAGAGACGAAATACCACCGCCAGGTCTGCGGACCATCATTAATCAAAGAGGCGACATACCACCGCCAGGTCTACGGACCATCATTAATCAAAGAGGCGACATACCACCGCCAGGTCTACGGACCATTACCCATCGAGACAACATAACCCCGACATGAGCCAGGCCAGATATAGCTCATGACACCTTCTTTCACACCATCTCATACATATTTACAAATATGTTTCACACATGTCTGTTCCTGAAGCTTTTGCTTATTTTGCAGGTACCGTCGCAAAAGAGTGATTTTGGATTGCAGAGCATCTAGAATCATTCTCCGTCCCGACACGTATACTTTGACTTTCGGTTTTACAAACCTCAGTCAAAGTAGGGGCTTCTATAGACACATAATTGTGTCTCCCCATTTAGTACCCTATGATGACCAATACCCCACTCCAATTGGTCCGGATCGAGGAAAGAATAAAGAACGAGTCTAAAATAAAATGTTTTAAGCCCAAATCCATTTTCTAACTCGTTTTATTAACTCATCTCCGAAAACCCTTTTTATAATTAGTTTTACTAAACCCACTTTCTAAAACGTTTTTAAATAACCTTTTAAAGGCCCACCTTTGAAAACCTTTTAAAAATAGTTTTATGAAAGCCCGTTTTTTTTTTTGGCAATTCAAAATAGTTATTGATAACCAAAAAAATGGGTACAACCTAAGGATGAATAGAGCAACAAGCTGCTCCTAAAACACCCAACCAAGCACACTACTACATCAAAATGAGTCTAGATCTTTCTTGCTCATTACAATTACAAGCAACTTTAAAGATAATCTCCTTAATAAGAGCATGAGGGGCCATCAGAGTGTTCCTAAAACATTTGCTATTACGCTGAAGCCAAATGGCATAGATACACTCAGTAAACATCATAACATAAATCTTGTCTTTACCTTTCTTGCTTCTAGCTTTCTGCACACTCCTTCTTAGCTCTTCATATGCATTGCTATGAGGAAGTAAACCAATATACAGGAGGACAGATTGCCACACAGTCATACTGTAACAACATTCAAAAAATAAATGTTGCACAGTCTCCTCCTTCACATCACAAAGCTTACATGTGAAGCTACAATCACTATTCCACTTATGGACCTTTTCAGCAGTAGCAAGTCTATCTAATAAAGCCAACCAAAGTATAAATTTACTTTTAGGAGAAGCTTTATTATTTCAGACAAGTCTCTTCCAATTCACTCTAACAAAGGAATCCTGCAAAAGCTTATAAGTTTTCTTGATGCTAAACTCATGTAGAGTGCTCACCTTATCCCAACCACCAATTCTCACCAACAACTCCCTAGATTCAAGGATTTTTCTGAAAGCCAAGAAGTGTTACTACTAACAGTAACTGTATCAATACTACCTCTCTTGATATAATAAGCATTCACCCAACGCACCCAGAGCTTATCTTGCTTAAAGGAGATGGCCCAAAGCTGTTTTAGAATGGTAGCTTTATTCCAAATCACCATATTAACAACATTAAGCCCCCCAGTAGTTTTTAGCTGTTGGATGAAAGACCAAGCCACATGAGCTTTTTTAGACTGCTCTATACCACCTGTCCACAAAAATTTCCTGCAAATTGTTTCAACAGCTTTAATCAGCTTCTTAGGCAAAGGGAAGATTTGCCCCCAGTAATTATGCATACTGCCTAAAATAGCTTTAACCAGCTGAAGCCTACTAGCATATGACAGGAAGTGAACCATCCACCCTTGAGCCCTGGCTGTAATCCTATCAATCAGTGGTTTACACTGAGAGAAAGAAAGTTTTTTTTGCAGCCAAGGGAACACCAAGATACTTAAAAGGAAGCAAACCTACAGGCATATGAATTCTCGCAAAGAAGTTGAGCAGCATCATCCTGACTAACCCCTGAGAAATAAATGCAGCTTTTCTCATTACTTGCTTTAAGCCCTGAAGCCCTTGAAAACTTATGAAAAGCATCCATAATCTTCCCAATTGAACTGTGATCAGCTCTAACAAACATGAGCAGATCATCAGCAAACATAAGATGAGTCAAATTAATTCTTTCACATTTGAGATGATGGTTAAAATCAGGATATTTACTCATAACACCCAAGCACCTACTTAAGTGCTCCATACTTAAGGCAAAAAGAAAAGGAGACAAGGGGTCCCCTTGTCTTAAACCCTTCTTAGCAGCAAAAGGAATAAAAGGCATACCATTCAATAAAATAGAGTAGGACACAGATTTGACACAAGCCATGACCCACTGATTAAACTTTTCAGGGAATCCCAACTCCTTAAGCATACTCTCCAAGAAAACCCATTCGACTGAATCATAGGCTTTCTTAATATCTACCTTGATTACACACCTAGGTACATATGACTCCTATTGTACCCTCTTATTAACTCAGTTGCAAGTAGAATATTATCCACAATCTGCCTGTCTGGAATAAAGCCAGTTTGAGAGCAACTCACAACTTCTGTAATCACCTTCTGTAATCTGTGAGTTAATATTTTGGAAATCAACTTGTAGACAATAGAACAACAAGCAATAAGCCTATAGTCTTTTGCATATAAAGCATTTTCCATTTTGGGAACCAGAGTAATAGCAGTTTGTTGACAGGCTTGTGAAAGAAGGCATTTTCAAAGAAATCTAAGACAGCATCATAGATATCTTGTTTAATGATATGCCAAGTTTTCTTAAAGAAAACTGCATTAAAGCCATCCAGACCTGGAGCTTTTGAGTCATCTATAGAATCCAGAGCAAGGTCAATATCTGCGGTGGTCACCTCTTGAGTCAATAAACAGCAAGCTTCATGCTTCAGCCTAGGCCCCTCTCTAACAACATTTAAATCAATAGCCTCCAGATTCTCAGAGCTTGAACCCAACAGCTTCCTATAAAATCCTTTAATTTCATCTTGAATAGTTGTAGTTTCAGTCAATAATTCACCTTGAGCATTATGAAGAACTGCAATTTTATTCTTTGCATTCCTTACCATCACTGCTGTAAAAAAGAACTTTGAGTTGGAATCCCCCAAAGTAATCCAATTGATCCTTGCTTTCTGTTGCAAAACACTCTCATCAATCCTTGATCATTTCCTCAACTGATCTAGAATTAATTTTTCTTCTTGCTGAACAGTCGGATCAAAATCCATCTCAGGAAGAGCTTGCATAGCAGCAAGCTTCTTTCTAAGCTCCTCCACCTTGAAATGAGCCTTAGAAAAGCTTTTACAATGAAAGCTTTTTAAAGCAAGCTTAACAGCTCTCAACTTTTCCCAAACATTCTTCATCTTGTAAGGGCTATAAGTAGAATGCCAAGCTTCCTGCACAACTTCAATAAAGCCATTTTGATCAGCAAGAAAATTCAGAAAACGAAATGGCTTACCACCCTGAGGTTGAGAATCACCAGTGTCAAACAGAAGAGGGTGTGATCAGAAATACCAGTTGTAAGATATTTAATCACAACCTAAGAAAAATGATTGATCCAAGCACAGTTGACAAAAGCTTTGTCAATTCTACTAGAAATCCTCTCCAGACCCACTCCTTTGTTGTTCCAGGAGTAAAAATGCCCACTTGAGGGAGCTTCCATGAGCTGATTGTCAAGAATAAAGCTACTGAAATCAGCAATTTCAGCTTCAGTCACATCCACTCCATTTACCCTGTCAACAGCAATACAAATAGCATTAAAATCACCCAGCATAATACAGGGTTGATTAATACCAACTACAAATCTTAAAATTTCAGTCCAAAGGCTTTTCCTAGTAGCAATAGTATGTAATCCATACACATCCACCGTGTAGAACATAAAAGCCCCAACACCATTCTGCACCTCAACTATAATAACCTGTTCAGAAACAAACTGAACAACAATTTTAGCTTCACCAGTAACCCATCCAAGCCAAATTCTCCCTTTGTTAGAGTGAGCATAATTACAAACCCAACTCCAACCATTACGAAACTTCTTCTCAACTTTTTTGCAATTATGAACTCTAACCCTAGTTTCTAGAAGAGCACAGATAGTCACCTTATTAAATTGAAGGAAGTGTTTAATTTCCTTCACCTTCATGGGATCATTCATTCCCCTGACATTCCAGGTAGTAACAATCATTAAGACAGATAGGGGTTAGGTCCCCTAGCACCCCCAGGCAGCCCTGAGCCAAATTGAAGATGAATCCCACTTTGCACCACACTCTTGCCTTTATCTTTGTTCTTCCTAGTAACCATTTTCCACATCCCCTCTTCTGGTTCTTTTCCTTGTGAAGCATTAGGAGTAGAAACAGGAGTAACAGTAGAATTGACAGCCGCAATAGGTTCTTCATCAATAGTAATAGGAATACTAGCTTCAGTATTATCCTGTATACTATTGTTTACCTACTTACCATCATCCTGGACTTCTGTACCTGTCTTAACAACCCATTTCTGAACAACCTTAACAGGAGCCCTAGTAGGAACTTTAGCTCCACAATTATGTCCCACCATTTGACACTTCTTACAAAATGGTGGGAGCCAGTCAAACACCACTTTTTGCTTAAACACAACTCCAAAAGGATCCTCCACATAAATCTCTCTAAAAATATCTTGTGTCACATCAAGTTCAATTAGTAGCCTAGCAAAAGAAACTCTCAAACTCTTACTAGTGCAGTCATCAGCATACAATGGAACCCCAAGAACATTTCCTATCCTACTTAGAGAGTCTTCTCCCCAACAATTAAGAGGAATATTAGGCAGTTTCACCCATATTGGAATCACTTTAAGTATCTCTTCATGAAAATCAAAATTAGCACTCCAAGGCTTGACTATCATTGACTTCCCAAAGAACATATGAGGTCCATCATATAAAATGTTATCCCTCTCCTCCCTTGATTTTAATCTTATAATGAAGAAACCTTCATCATGCTTGAAGATTGTTGGTTCATCAATTAAACTCCAGTTAGCATTAATATATTAAGTAATGGCTGTCAATGTAGGGTTTTGACCCACTACATACACCACTACAACATTCATCCAACATTCACTCATTTTTTCAACTTCTATCTTATCAAGCTTTGCAACTGGACTGCCATTTACAATAGAAGGAGCAACAAATTTCAATCCCATACCTTTTTTAGAGATGCGGTTTGATGGTGTAAACCCCTTCCACCTCTGTTTTGCAGCTTCTTGATGGTTCCGTTGCTCACCCTCTGTGCTTTCAACTACCGGAGCCTCCACCGCTGGAACTTCAGTAGCTGCCACTTCACGCGTCACTGTTCCATTAATGCCACCTTCACTCGAAATCAAAGTTTGTATTTTTGGTCCTTGCTCACTATTACTAGGGTCTCCCGGAGTCGACGAGCTACTCGCCTGCCCGGAAGATTTCTTTTTCCGGCCCATAGTCTAAGTCGACGCACGATAGCACTCACCTTATCCTACGCCAGCAGAGGTTTAGGGTTTTAAGTATATCTTTAATAAAATTTTATTCTGGGTTGTCGATAACATATGAAAGCCCATTTTATAAAACCACTTTTCTAGCCCAATTTAATTAATAGAATTAATTAATTTTATTAATTAGTTTTATTAACAAAAATATCTTTTTATAAAAAAATCATATTTTTCCCTAAGTGTTTTCAAATACCTTTATTTAATTATTTTATAAAAAATCTTTTAAAAAACCTTAATATCTTTCAAAAACCTATTGCAATTCAACTACCTAAACCTATATATATATCCTCTTACCAATTCACCACACCCGTTTTTCCTTCGGCACACTCATAAAATACACGGCTAACGTCCTATTAATTCTCTCAATAACAAAATCCCTCTTAACAATTCACATCACCTGATCACTACATTCATCTACAAACCTGCGCATCATCACCCATTCAATTTATCAACACCACTCATCATTCAACACCATATCATCCACCCTATTGCCACATATTGTATCTTAATTCTTCCTAATACAAAGTCAACACATTATTACTAGACCACATCTAATACTTGCGCGTAATACACAGCCTTCAGCACCCTTCGCCACAAGAAGCAAATCAACAACGACATATTACGGAAATTAATAACAATATACCGCAACATATAACGCATACCTATTACAAAACACAAATCTTTTCAAGACTCATACAATTCAATTTTTCACGATCCGTACAAATCAACGACCCCGGACGGTGGTATAATTTCTGAGGGTCAACTAAATTAGTCATCTTTATTTTATTTTTTTATTTTATTTTTATTATTTTCTCGAAATTACTAACCTTCTATTCATGATGTAGATTGTTAACGTATTCCTGCGATTGTAAGTATTGTACATATTATACTAACTCCCTGCGATATTTTATTTTCTTATTTTTATTTCTTTTTCATGAACATATTATTTTTTTGTGCTTGATTGCAATATTTATCACCTTGTATTTATTGCTAAACAAGACCTAAAGAACTATTCTAACATTAATCAGATTAATTTGGACAATCAGCTAGGAACCTTGTAATTTGATTGTCTAATAACTTGTCACTAAAAATATAGTCTTTTTATGTGTTTCCTGAACCAACCTAGATTAATTATTTTTAGGATGTTTTAAAACGTTATATGATTATTCTTCTGCATAAATTCTGTAATGAATAGATATTTAGTAAAGGCCAACAATGGGCAAACGTGGTTCATTATGACCATATTTGTACCCTCACCCCCGAACTCAATCTTTGGTTCATTTTGACAATTTATGGAGTCAAGACGGGGAAATCTACATTGGATAAGTCACTAAGATGTCCTACAGTTCAATATTCAATTAGGTTTATAAGTTTTCCTCTAAAAATTTGTTGGCGACTTCAAAAAACATGTTTTTAATAAAACCTTAAGAATGGAGTAGTCAAATAAACGCGCTCACACTGCGTGTAGGCATTAAAGGAATGAAAAATCCACGCCTACAATAACTAACTTATAAAGATAGTGCTTAATATATATTATGGCTTTAAGCGCTGTAAAATTCACTTATGGTATGAATATTAAGTGAGTGATTAAAAATTTTGATAAATATTGAACTATCTAGCCTTTACATTCATTGTCCTTATGGTACTATTATATTATTAATATAACTTTAAGCCACATAGTTCTATCCCCTTCTAAAAACACCTATCTTTTATTAGACATGGGAATCCGGATGGTAAATATTGAAGAAAGCTTTTGAGAAATATCAATTTCTGCATATCACTCTAAAGGAATTCTTTTAAAAAGTCTTGTATGCTATATAATATCATATATTTCACCATCCCTGAACAAAAGCTGATTTAATAGGTACTACTAGGGTATGGCTGCATATCACTGTTTTGGTACTCTTCCTTTGGTTGGATAGAATATACTTCCTCCGTTTTTTTAATAAGTGCCACGTATTCCTTTTTGGAAAATATCATAATAAATCACATTTTATTACAAAACTGCCCTTATTAATTTCACCCACCCACAACCTAACCTACATTAATTATTTTAATTCCCTTCTAAGTTAATTTAATCAACCAACCACTCATCCAACCTAGCCCCCCTCTCTCTCCTCCTTACCCCATAACTACTGTGCCCGCAATACAACGCTCGTACTACCGCCGGCCGCACCACCGACGCTCGCACCACTACGCCAGCACCTTCTTATCTTCCTTCCTCCACCACTATCACCTCATAATTCTCTTCTCTTCCTTGTCTCTCCTTAAAAACCCAGAAATTTCATCTTCTCTTCCTTCCTCCACTATGGCCACACCGGATCCGAACCCCTTCTCTTTCTTCTCTCTTCCTTCACCACTTCTCGTGGTTTGGATCTCGAAATCCGAGTCAAATCCGAACCCATTTGTCTTTACGAACCCAGCTTTTTGTGGTAACCTACTCGACGAACACCATCATTTAGAGGAGAGGAGAGAGAATCAAGACTTCCATCCATCTCAAAGAGAATCGAAGAGGGATTGGAAGAGAAAACACCATGATTTAGAGGGGAGGAGAGAGAATCGAGCAGGGAGTTATGAGGTGAATGTGGTGGAGGAAGAGACGGAATGTTGCGGAGGAAGAGACGATGGTGAAATTGGAACGGAAATTGCAACGGTGGCGGTCGTGGTGGATGCTAATGTATAGGTGGTAGGAAGTGGTAGATGGTGTTAGTGGTGGATTAAAATGGAGGTTGTGGACTTGTGGTGGCTGGTGGGTGAATGTAGGCTTTGGTGGTGAATAAAGTTAGTTAATCAAGTGATTAAGATTTAATTTGATTGCCCTTTCTTTCTTTAAGTGTGGTCCCCAACTTTCTCTCTCTAAGTTTCTTAAGAACTGTGCCTTTTCAATCTGTGTCACTTATTAAAAACGGAGGAAGTATATACTTGGAGCTGGCTGAATCGAGATTCTTACTGACTTTTCCCCCTCTTTTCCTTGGGTTTATTCTTTTCAATACTGGTTATTCTTTTATACTTCCTTCGTTTCGTTTTAAATGCAACAAAGGGGTATTTTTTGTGAGATATAAAATATTCATTTGTTGCATTTAAAACGAAACGAAAGAAAATATAATATATGATATTGCTAAGACCCATACCTGTTATTTATAGAGAAACATGTTTCGTTTTTTTCCATGCAAAACTAAATATGCAAAGTATGCAAACTTTACAAATACGCTTCTTCTCTGATTTTAATTTTCCCTTTCCTTTTTAAAGGGGAAAGCTTAGAGCCTTCCTTGTGTACTCTTAAATTGCCTTGGTTTAATTATAAACAACATAGCTAGGTGCATTAGAAGGGTAGGAGGTGAATTGCAAAATTAGACAAGGGCTTAAAGTTTTAGATGCCTTTGTGTTTACGCCAAAACCATAGGTCTAAAGAGCATAGCATGGGTCCTTTGGTAGAATGAGGGATTAACATTTGTAAACCTCATGCACATTATTATACCCCTTATAAAGTCCTTTCCAAGCTACCTTTAGATACAAAGAATCAAATATGTGCTATGGAGGACGAGAACCATCGAGAATACGGAGGTTTACCAGTGACAGTATTACTTCATATAGTTACCTGCAACCAACATGACCCTTAAAAATTCCCTACTTATTCACCATAAAAGAATGCACATCATGAGCAACATAGTTATCATTTTCACATGATTATCTTCAGAATGAGTATACAATTTCGTTGTATTTTTGCTTACATTAGTTTTTTACATGCCCGTGTTACTACTTACTAGGGAGTGGAATATGAAGGCAGACTATGTAGATTTGGATGAACTTAATGCTAAGCATAAGGCCTACAAGGTCAAAGTAAAGGTTATTGAAAAGGAATGCGCTCAGGTGTCTCCGAGGAAAGGCATACTTCACTAGAGAATTCAACTTTATGTATATGAAACTCTTCACAAAAAGGCTTGTTGGTGAGTCTCTCAAATACATTGCATTTTTTTATAAAGGTAAGAAGAAAAGTAATAGGAGACCCTCTGCGCAAAGGGAGCTCCTAACACGTCTCTCAAATACATTGCATTGAGTAGGGGTGCTAATAGACTGAGTCAATTGCAAGCAGAACCCTACTCGACTCGACTCGAAAACTCGCAAACCCTTCTCGACTCGAAAACTCGTTAAGCTCACCAAACTCTTGCTCGGCTCGTGCTCGTTAATTTTTTTTGCAGCTCAACTCGACTCGAGCTCTATTAGCTCGAATCAACTCGAGCTCGATTAGCTCTACTCAACTACTCGAAAATCTTTTTTTTTTAATTCTTTATTTCTTTTAAACTCATGTTACTAGTTTATGAAGTATGACCATGGACCATGAGGTAAAATTGGGCTTGGTGAATTGGACTTTATTTCTCAAATATTTTTAAAACTTCTATATTAAATAAAATAAATTCTTAGAAAAAAATATATAAGAAAATGTTATCGAGCTGCTCGCGAGGTTAACGAGTCGAGCAGGATCCTACTCGACTTGTGCTCGTTAAGGTTTCCCCCCTAGCATGGAGCATACCAAATACACACTCACCTTGTATAGGTAACATATTTCCACTTGCCTACATTATTTATTATTCTAACAAATACTTCCTTCGTTATTTTAAATGGTTAGTTTTAGCTTTTTTTTTACACTATTCACATACAGACTTTGACTATCTCTTAGGATTTGTACTTAAGGAAAAAATATAGTCTATGGGATCTTATTAGATTCGTCTTGATGTATATTTTCCAAATATCAACTTTCTATAATTTTTGCTTATTGATAATTAAAGATATAAAGGTTCAAAATAGTGCATCGTCAAGTGTGCCCAAAGAAAATGAGTCAACTAAATAAAATAGAGGAAGTAATGTGAGAGTTATATTTGTTTTTAGGTATAATTGTCAATAATAAGTCAATCTTTGTCCCGTCCGCTAAAAATAAGTCATCTTTTGATTATTTCCTAAATAAGTCTACCTTTAGTATTTATCAATTTTAAACAAGTTAAATTACAATTAATATGATTTGCTCTTTTTTTTTGTAATTTATAATTTCTTTTTGTTTTCTCTCTCATCCCTTCGAAAAGTTACACATATCATATTTAAGCGGTTAAATAAGTTAACAACAGGCAAGGACTTATTAAAAACAGATTGGTATTAAAGGTTAACTTATTCAAGGATAATCTAAAGGTTGACGTGTTTTTAACGAATGGCTTAAAGGTTGACTTATTCATGACAATTTTTCCTTGTTTTTATAAACCTTTCTATTTAAAGATTTCATAAGGAGCTGCTAAGTGGCTTTTGTGTGTAGAAATGGCTTTGAATTTCGAAACTTCTGCTCCGTCGTCGTTCGATAGATCTCGGCATTATTCCCCCAACAAAAAATGCACCTACTACCATTTGTTATTAGTCAATTTTAATTAACTTCCACGGTTGTCAATGTATTTGACTATAGCATCTTTACCTACTCCCTCCGTTTTTTAAAGTTCTACTCATTTACCATTGATACAAAAAATGGATCCACTTGATTTCCTTAATTTTTTTTTTTAATGACTGAGAGTGTGGGTTTATTATACCTTAAGGGAAATAGAGAGCATGGAAAAGAGAGAGAGTGGGCCAAAAATAATTAAATTATTGTACTTCCTCCTTTTTTTTTACTTGCATCACTTTTCTTTTAGGGAAATGTGTAATACTTGCAACCAAACCCAAAATGGATACTACTCACTCTGTCTTTTTTTAGTTGCTACATTTACTTTTTCACAGTTTACGAGACGTAACTTCAAACACCAATATCTTGAGTTACATATATAACTATGTTTTTTCTTATGTATATGGAGTAAAAGATAGTCAAAGTTATGACGTGAATAGTGCCCACGGTAAAAATGTAGCAACAATTTTGAGAGGGAGGTAGTATTATATAACAAAATGTCATATTTACCCTTACTTAGTAAACTAATCCTAACATTTAATTACCTATATTACCCACCCCTATCCTAAGTTCTAACTCTCTCTCCTCACCCCCCCCTCAAACCCCTTCCATCTCCCATAGTCCCATCCCAACCCCAACCTCCACCACCCCCTAGTTTTCCGGCAGCATTCTCACTCATTTTTCCGACCCTCTATCTTCCAGCGGCTTGCATTTTTACTTGCTCAAGATTTTCAACATCGGCGGTGAGCATTCATGTCGAATTCCACCATTAAAGCTCTAGATCTAGAACTTTCATGGTGGAATTCGACCATTGATGCTACATGAGTGGTCAAATTTGTCGTTACCGATAATTTCTTTCTGTCTCCTTCCTTTGCCACTGTTGCTCACGATTTTGCATATTTTGAAGACAATCGATTTCTCTGAAGTTTCCCTCGATCTTATTCGTCTCTTTTCTAAATGTGTTGTAAATGTTCTCTCTCTTTCCTCTCTTTTGGATTGTGAATTGAATTTGTTAGTGGTTGTTTTGGTTGTGGTTGGGTGGTGGTAACGGGTGGTGATTAGGCTGAGTTTGGGTGGTGTGGGTGTAGGTAGGCAATGGAGGTAAGTCAAGGCACAAAAATGTAATTAGTGGTGCCGGTTGTGGTGGCGATGGTGTGGTGCTCATTTTAGTTGATTGAAGGAACATGTCCTTTTCACTTTCTCTCTCATGTTTCTTACAAACTGTGTAAACCCTTTGGTTGCAAGTAAAAAATAAACGCAGGAAGTGTATCTTTTGCAGATGAGGAATAAAGTATAGTGAGTAGAACTTAAAAAAACGGATCAAAAAAGGAAAATGAGTAGAACTTAAAAAATGAAGGGAGTATCTATCTAGTATCTATTGGTAATAAACAATAAAAATGTATGTATTTTGAATCTATAGATTAATAAAATACAAAAACATACTTCCTCTGTTCTTTTTAATTGCAACATTTGTCTTTTCTCATTTACCGAGACACTTATTTGAACGTTAATATCTCATATTGAGAGGTTGTTTGGTTGCAACCTATTTCCCTTGGAAATACAATTTCCTAGGAAATAGCCTAATGATATTGTGTTTGGTTGGCAAAAGCATTGGAAATGAGAATTCCAAGGAAATGGAAATTCCTACAAAGTGTAGGAAATTATTAACCAACCCCCCCTTGGTAAATGCAAATTCCCGTGTCAATTACAAATACCCATGCTCAACCAAACACACATACTTATTTCCTAGGAAATGGAAGAATGGAATTTATTTCCAATGAATTTAGATTTCCTGTGGGAATTAACTTCCCATGGCAACCAAACGACACCTGAGTGTAAGTAAAAATTATAAAAATTTGATATTTGGAATCATCACATTGAGACGAATCTAACAAGACCCCACTTGACTATGTTTTCTCTTATATAATGGTGCGAGATTACTTAACAAAGTTGGTTGATGAATAGTGCCAAAAATCAAATGTTGCAACTAAAAAAAACAGAGGTAGTATTATATACTTATTTTATTCTAAGTTTAGTTGCAACAAATGAACTTTTACATTATTCATATAACTTGCTTCGTTTTGACCATCTATTACTATTAGTATAATATCCTGAAATCTCAAACTTGCTTATTTATATAAACAATTAATCATATCAAGATAATCTTTTTCTTTTAATGCTTATCAATTACTACTAATTAGACAATAACTTAAAACTTTGATTCTATAAAGGAAAAATTGATAAGAACGGTCTCAACTATGGCCGACCTGCCATAATAAGTCTCAACTATTGAATGTCTCACAGCAGGTCATACTTTATGACATGTTTTATTAGAGTGGTCCTTGTAGGTAAATGACATGCTATAGCAGGTAAATTGGGCCACGTGCAACTCACATGACTAGCACTTAGAACCTGCTTACCCTCTTGCCATTTTATTCAAATTGTCATCCTCCTACACTGAAAAGCTGAGATATTCGTTCATGGCGGAAAATGAAACCTTAAAAACTCAAGATTTCCTTCTCAATTAAAAAAAAAGAAATTAAAGAAAAGCCAACAATGGCTTCCATTTGCAATTAAAAAGGTAATGATCAATTTTATGTGACTCATGTTATACTAACTGCAATTCATCAACAATGTATAAATGAAAACAGTATAAGGAAAAAGAAATTGCAATATCACATAATTGTTAAGTTAGTTTTTTCATCTATTCTCCTACTTTCTTCTTCCTCTGGACTCTTTACTACTCACTTCTGTTTCTTTCATCATCAGAAAACATCAAACATTTCATTGATTTTTAGAGAGAGAAAGATGAAGCTAATTAATAGCTGGAACTTTGTTGGTCATGTCCACAATAGCTGTAATTGCCCTCATCATTCATGCTTCTAATGTAGTTCATCACTATAGGATATATCTTAGCCTCAAAATTCACCGCTGGTATTTTTCATCGAAGTGTAGTTGAATCTATGAGAAGAATTTCATCAGCAACAACTATATGTCTCTCCATCTTCTATACAGTTGGATCTTTAACTTTTTTTATAAAAAAAAATTATTAGTGGGAGATGTCACAACACATTCTCTTCATCTATCCAAGACCCAAAGTGATGATAACTGTTAATTGATAAACATGAAAGGAACCGCATCATGGTAAATACTCAATCTTTCTTAATTTTTTCTTATTTGGGTGGTACTCCCTCCGTCCCATAATATAAGTCCCCTTTCCTTTTAAAGTGTCCCAAAATATAAGTTCTCTTTTTATTTTCAATCAATAATTATGCTCAAAATGCCCTCATGAAAATAATTTAATTCCCAAAAATTTCTTATAATTTCAGCTTCCAATGCACCATTATTAATGATAAAATGGAATCTTAAACCCCATTGTACTCTTCTACACATTAAACCATGCAACATTAATGTTCAGTTTTTATTTTTTGTTAAAAAGAAAAAAACAATGTAGGTGTTTCCCAATAAAAATAAATTTTTTTATTCAAATAAAACAAGATTCCACTTTACCTTAATTCCCGTGTAAAAACAGAATCAGTACTTATATTATGGGACGGAGGGAGTAATATTTATTTGTTTATGAGAGGGAGGAAGATTTGAGAGGAGAGGAAAATACAACATATCACACCAGGATATGTGCCACCGACAAGCAACATTGTCAATGGCTCAGGCACTGAGACTCACAACGGCGTCTGACGGGTGGAAGCTGAACAAAAGAGAACTCCATTGGACCTCTAGACAAGTGGATATTGCAGCTGAAGATGAAGAATTATAGTTGCTTACATCAAAAGTAAAAAATTGGAGAACGCTTTTTTACAAGCTTAGCAGGTCACCAGTCATAGGGGACCATGTTTGTAAAATATGACTTAAAGTTTAACCTGATATGAGATATTCAATAGTTGGGGCTTATTATGAACACACGACCATTGTTTGGGTATTCTCATTAATTTTTCCTTCTATAAACTAATTACATAAATTACCAAGTTACAAAATATTGAAAGTTGAGGTAACAGTAAGTAAAGTTTTAGTTTAAAATAAACGGTTTTTTCACCAGGTACCCCTGTAGTTTTTCGAAATTCATGGGGTACCCCTACTTTTAAACAAATGCACCAGGTACCCTTGCTTTAGAAATTAAATGTACGAAATGCCCTTAATGACTAACGGTGTCAAGTTTCCGTTAGTCATTAGGGTTAATTAACCCCTCTAACCCTGATTAACCCTAATTAAACCCTCTAATCCTAACCCTAAAACCCTAATTCTAACCCCTAACCCTCTAACACCTCACCCCACCCTAAACCCTAACCCTAACTACCCAACCACCATAACCCCCATCTACCCTCCCCCACCCCCCTCCCTCACCCCCCGTAGCCGCCCTCCCCCCCCCCCGCATGACCACCCTCACCCCCCCTTCCACCACCCCCACCCCGTCGAATTCTCCCACCCTTCCCCACCCCCTGTCGAATCCCCCCCCCCTCCTCCACCCCCACCCTCCCGCAGCTCCCCCCGCCCTCGTCGAATTCCCTCACCCCCTGTCGAATCCCCCTCCCCCACCCCCACCCTCCCCGACTCCCCCCCCCTTCCGCCCTCCGCCCCCATCGCCCCCCACGCCCGCACCCCCTTCGCCCGCATCGAAGCGCACCTTCCCGCATTCAACAATGGCGTGTGGGATTTTCCCCAGATTTCACTCTCTCTCCTTCGACACTAATGGCGACGGAAGCCGTCGAACTCAAGAACGAACAGAGCAAGTGTTTTTTTGCGAATTTTTCCCAGATTTCAACACGATTTTTTTCGAATTTTCCCTATAAATCAACACAAAAAAAGCGTGCGGGGGAGGGGAAGAGGAGGCTGCGGGGAGGGGTGGGGGTTGCGGGGGTTAGGGTAAAGGGTGGGGGGGAAGGGGCTGCGGTAGTGGGGAGGATGGGGGTTGCGGGGGTTGGGGGGGAAGGGGGCGGGGAAGGGCTGCGGTAGTGGGGGAGGGATGGGGGTTGCGGGGTTGGGGTAAGGGCGAGGGAAGGGCTGCGGTAGTGGGGGAGGGATGGGGGGTTGCGAGGGTGGGGGGAAGGGTTGCGGGGAGTGGGGGTGGGGTGTGTAGAGGCTGGGGGGTGGGGTGGGTGGTTAGGGTTAGGGGTTAAGGTTAGGGTTTTGGGGTTAGGTTTAGATTAGAGGGTTAATTAGGGTTAGAGGGGTTATGGGAGTTAATTAGGGTTAATGACTAACGAAAACTTAACACCGTTAGTCATTAAGGGCATTTCGTGCATTTTACCCCCAAAGTAAAGGTACCTGGTGCATTTATTTAAAAGCAGGGGTACCCCATGAATTTTGAAAAACTACAGGGGTACCTGGTGAAAAAACCGTAAAATAAATTAAAGAAAAAAGAAAATAATTTTTAAAATCAACTTTGTTCTTTCTCCCACCCTTCTTCTTCCTCCACATCATCACATGGCAATCAGACTTTATCAGATTTTTGCCCTTCTCAATGAGCCGAACTCTCTCACCAAGTCAACCATTTAGTTAATATTTCTTCAACCCATTGTTTCCTCCAACTCCATCAAAGTAAAATTATGGTTTTGAGCTTCTAGAAGCCACAACAATGGCTATAAATAGTCATGTTCATCACAACAATGGCTATAAATAACAATTTTTGAGGGGGGTGGAGGCACTAGTGGAAAAAAGTTCAACCGATGCGGTCAAAATCGGGCTAACCGCTCCGATTTTTTTTTTGTATTTTATTATTATTAATCAATACATAAATAATAATATATATCAATACTCATTTTATTAAGCATATTATGCTCAATTGAAGCATAAGCATAAATAATTAGAATAATAAAAACATTAATTAACCACTATAATTTTAACATCATACTCAACTATAACTAGATACCCCATGGATGAAATAATCTCTGGCTCTTCAGGAGATGCAAGACTGATTATTGGAGTTGCACCGTCACCTGAATATATATCAGGCTAGTATACAATAGCTCGACTTCTTTGATTACATAATATGACTCCAAGTGAGGTCAACTACTTTACTATCTTGCTACTTTGGTGAACATTATCCCAATTGATGAGACAAAGCAACCAAGTATCACCAAGGTATGCATTTCTTACCGCAAATTTCGAAACATCTGTTTGGAAGATCAAGAACAACACATCTCTTCGAAGCAGCAGGTGATAGGTAACTCCATAGAAAAATTTTACTTCCGCAAATCATCCAAGACAACCCAGTTTCCTTGTCCATCCCACCAGAAATGCACGCTTCACCTGCCACAACAATTCCAATAGTGTCCCACTCAAAAATACATATCAACCTCACAAAAGGCAGCCAGAAAAGGCAAGGTTCTTGTAAATGAAAAGACAAACTCATATCATTAACTTGGGACCGAATTCCGCAGGAAACTTGTCTGTTCATCATGAACAGCTTGTGGAAAATCTCCAACATACACAGGCTGTGGTAGATCTCCATTTTCCTGCTTTTCACTTTTCTTTGCCGAAGGGATTTTGCCAATAATCACACAACGATTAGTTTAACACTACCCTAACTTCAAACTGGCAACTATAATGGCAGTTAATTCAACAACAGAAGGAAGAAGAAAAATGTAGCAGCATCTAAGCAAAAGCTAGATGATAATTAAGAGAAGATTGAACTTGAAAAGCCTCGACAAACAGCTTTCAAACAAATGATTTCCACATTTAATCCAGATGGGTTTTCCACATTTAGTAAAGCATATCAACTAGAGTGACTCCAACAATAACAGTTGCTCCAAAACACAAGCCCCTACAACAGGCCTATGTCCTTATCATCGATCTAATGATTTTTAGTCATTTCTTCACTGGATTTTCTGAGTAAACAAATGCAAAATTGTGCATTCAGCAAGCCACAAACAATATACCCAAAAGGAACCGAGTTTGAGGTGCGGATGGTATACAAAGGTTAGAAAGGACATAGAGTTAGAAATACTGCCGCTCATGGTTTTCAAAGGTCAGTGCGTATATCAAACAGGCCACACAGCCGTCATGCTCATCTTCAGCTCAGAAAGCTATGGTATGAGACGATACTTGAAACTCTAAATAGGTTGGGATACTCCAAATAGTTTCAGGAATCTGGTCACCAATGACTCACTGAGTACATGTTTTGTAGTTTGCACATTACATTTTCTATGAACGAGAACACCATAAGATCAAAAAAGAAACACCCCAACATGGACGGGATCTTGCTAACCAATTCACACACTAATTGAGATGTGAAATTGATTTTGTCCTGCACTTCATGACACTCGTACATCAATTTGATTCTTGGATTCATAATCATAACTGCAGTTACATAGACTTGCCTTTGGTTCAACCGAATTGCGATTGTTAATATTGTTGCCTTTATTGGCCTAAAAAAATTAAAAACATGGACAATTTCTTCTTGAAGGACATCATATAAACATAACATTGATGCATCAATTGGAGTCCAAAAGGGTATCTAGGGATGTATAGCGTTCATTTAATGGTTATCTATCAAGTATAGTTAGAGAAGATATTTCAAGTCTACAATAGCAGAAATTTAATGCGTAATCTCAGCATTCAATGTGTATTCCTGAATAATCTCATTTTTCAATTATTCAACTATTTCATTAAACACATTCAGATAAATTTTAGGCAGCAAGCAAATTAATCGACATCTATTAGGAGACAAAATGTAAGAGCCACAAGTTTTTAACATACATCAAAATGCGCTCATCGAGGGCTCCTTGCTTGGATTTTTCGCCTCTATTAATCTGCAGCAACAACAACAACAACAATTAAAACACGAAAAATTGAATTGAAGAGTGAAATCGAAGAAGAAACGAGGGTTACGGTTAAGATTTCGTACAAATACTTTAGATTTCACTGAGGAGAGAGGATGAGAGAGGGAAGGGGGAGATTAGGGTTTAGTCTCCCCCTTGATATGGACGACGAGACTTTGCAACTGGTGGTGAGAAGGTGGCGACGAGATGAAATTCGGTGGCGACGAGGAGTGATTGGGCGAAGGACGCGAGAGAAGACGAAATCTTCTAGCATCAATCGAGAAAATTCGAGGGGAATTACCAAAAAAAAGGTGAATATTACCCATTAGTATTACCAAAATCGACGACCTACTTCGAGATCTTGAAAGCTCATCTTTTTTCTTCTTCTTCATCCTCGCAATTCACTTTTTTTTTCAGTGGTGGTGTGATTCGTCGGTGAACTGATGGAGTGATGGTGGGTTAGAGGAGGAGCGATTGAAGAAAGGGGCTGGAGAAAGGAGAGATAATGGAAGAGGGGTGTTTAGTTATGGTTTTGTGGGTGTTACGTGGGAGGATGAGTGAGAGCGGGGGGAGATGAGAGAGAGAGTGGTGGCGAATTTGGGCTGTCATGGTGGTTGAGAAGAATTAGGGTTTGTTGAGAGGCGTGTGAGGAGGGAGGAAGGAGAAGATCTGAAGTGGGAGTGAGGGAGTGATGAGTGAGGGTTTTGTCGGTTTGGGCAACATTAACTGTTGCGGTTGCGAGAACCGCAACGGTTAACAGAAAACCGGATCGGTTTTTTGTTAACCGATTTGGTTCTCTAAGAACTGCATCGGTTAATGTTGCCCAATTTCCCTCCCAAAATTTCGAGGATTTACCGCTTCGGTTCTCTTAGGGACCGCAGCGGTTGTGTTGTGACATATAGCATTTTTTTCGCTAGTGAGGGGGTTTTGGTGCAGTCATCTGTGACTGTCTTGGGATGTCATGGCCAGTGGCGAATACGTGCAACAAAATCCCAGGAAGTTTCGAGGTTGATGTTGCTGAAGCAATGGCTGCGAGGTATGGTCTGTCAGTAGCAGTTGAAGCTGGGCTTGGAAGTGTAATACTCGAAACAGACTGCTTACAGCTTGGCCAACATTCACTACTACAAAAATGGGAAAAGTAACTGTTAAATAAGGCTTTACATAACACTTTTGAGGCGTTTTCCATCAGCATAATGTAAAGTAAACATAACACCTGATGAAAGTGTTATGTTTGGGAGAGAAAACATAACAGTTATTTATAATACACGTTATACCGCTAGATAACACATTTCATAAATAAGCGTTATGTTTGCTATTTATATGACAATTTGAAAGAAGGAAAATTTAACACCTATCTTGAATAACTGTTATCTTTGTTAAAAGCAAACACAACTCTTCCCTGCTCAAGCGTTATGTTTTCATATAACAGATATAACAGATTTTACCTGTAACCGTTATCTATGATATTTATTTTTTAAAAAATAATCAAATTCTAATTTATCACACCCATCTACTGCTTGCAGCAACACGTACAATTCAGCAAATTCATATACATGTATAGTACACAACCCATATCTTAAAACAAACAACTTGAATATGATATTCCAATCCTCTAAAATTCTTTATATCACAAAATAATTCAACCAATACTCATAATTCTACACTTCCAAAAACCACTATACATATCAATATTAATCTAAATCATAAACAAGATCAAACTTAGCCCAACCACATCCACAATATCAATATCCAAATCCAAAAATATGATATACGTCCAACAATGGATTAAGGTAAAAAAAATTAGGCGGGAAGTTAGAACTCATTCATCAGTTATGCTTCGTGTTGATCCTTGATATATGTAATCCACAACTCCCTGAGTTCATCATCAATTTTACCAAAAGCAGATTTTTCTGCCTCAGAGAAAAATCTGCTTTTGGTCTTATTGTTATTGATATTTTAAATATTGCCCAACAATGTAATTGTTCCGGTTACGAAACGATTGACGGTCTTCAGACAAGTCCGTCAAGTGTGGAGTGGATGTCCACTAGTGAATAACTGCAAGGAAGCAAACGTAAACTACCCTCGAGGGGGATGCGAGGAAACCCTCTCCGATGCTCAAGTCAGTATTATATCCGCGAAGGATTTAGTGAGAGAAAATAGAGAGAGAGAGAGAGAGAGAAGAAATAAGTGTTCACAATGTACCTGCAGATTAGTACCAATGGAATATTTATAGATGTATTATTCCTCTCAGAGGGTGCGTAATCCTGTTACGTGTGTATTGCAATATCCCTCATGATTGTTTTAAAGGGATTTAGCAGGCTACTCATTCCAACAAGATGCATCTTCCTTTTAGGGAGCTTATTTCTGTATGGGTCGAGTGCGACAAATGGTATTAGAGCAACCTTGTGATATCGTGCTGATCGTGTGGATAATTAACCCAAGGTTAGCCGCCTAGTGGAGGAGGATTCTGGGCCTATATCACCGGTTGCGTGTCGAATATGTGATTAGTGTCCATGCTGAGGTGACCCACAGGTCGTTTTGGCCGAATATGTGGAGTCCTCAGGCGCAACGAGGGTGTTACTGTCCTCAATTGGGGGTGTATGTAATACCCCTCATGATTGCTTTAAAGGGATTTAGCAGGCTACTCATTCCAACAAGATGCATCTTCCTTTTAGGTAACTTATTTCCTTAGTTACTCCACTGTTAAGCGTGCTTGGCTGGGAGTAGTCCAGGGATGGGTGACCTCCTGAGATGTTTCTCAGGGTGCGCATAAGTGAGGACAAAAATGTGCCGGAAGAACTTGTGCTTGTTATTGAGGACAGTTTTTGGCCCTGGATGCGCATTGGTGACAATAGGCTCGACTACGTATGGGTCGGGTGTTACATGTATGACTGTGATGTGCTTGACCTTAGGAAAGATTCCTCTATTTTGTCTTATTAGGTGACCGCCAACAGTGTTATCTCAGAACTTCATGAAACTGATCTCAAGCATTGCTATGATGGCCTCTTGATCGCGTCCTGGTATGACTCCCGCGGACATGCTTATGTGTCCGCTAGCACGCTTGGGTACTACCCATAAAACTATCCCCCCAGCATCATTAGGGGTCGTGACCGCTGATGAAGTTATTTTAAACGCGAGCAAATCTGTCTTACTTGGTATGTTTGAAGGTTGAAATTATCGGATGCCACGTGTCGCTTCAGGGAAATGAGGAGTTTCGAAAAGTTAATCATTACTTTTTCCAGGAATCCCGCCCATTTCTTTATTAGGGTTAGGCGTGATGCTAATACTTGACACACATCTGAGTGAGGAGTTGAAAGGGCTATCAATCTTGGCCATTGGTTTGACGAATATATAGGACTTACAACCCTTTTATGTTTTTTTACCCTTTTCTCTCAACTTCCTCATCTTCTTTCTTTTTGTTTTTCTTTGATTTTTCGACGAACTACCTCCATAACTGAAAGTGTGCTTGCTCAAAAATCGATCTTTCTTCACCTAAATTTCTCCGAAAAGTTGGTAGGAACATTTCTTATTATTTTTCGAACCTCGTATTCCAAGGATTTTGCGTTTTTTTCGCCATTTGCTTTCTGGGTGTTCGAGGGTTTAAGGTTTACTTTTTTCGACCATTTTCCGGCCAAAGTTTGAGTCTTTCTGTCATATTTTGCCTGGGATTTCTTCGCGGCCACCTTCCAGTAACTTTTCACAAACTTTTTGGCTGTTTCTCCTTCCACCAACGACGATTATTCGATATTTGCAGTTTCCCGACGAGTTTTTATTTCCATGTATTCCTCCATTTTTTCTTGTTTTTCCCTAAGTTTTACTTTTTGTATTTCCGTCACGTCGGACCAGTTTGATAGCCAAAACACCCCTAGTGACGTGTTCATGACCGAGAGCTATCCTTCTTCCCCTTTGTTCGCCAATAATGAACAGTCTTCATCTGAGTCCAGCCTTGGTGGGAAAAATACTAGGCTCTTAGCGGACTTACCTCTTACTGCCGAGAGAGAAAAAGAACTTAGGTCCAAATTCCTTAATGATCCCTCAACTCCTGAGGAGCATAATCTGACCATGCAATACTTGACCGCTAGGCAAAGCGAAGATAGACAGACGTTAAGAGAATTAAGACATCAAATTCTTGCTAGAAGAACCGTTAAGAATCCCCCACTGGACGCTGTTCTCGTTCTCGATATCCCTCCTCTTAGAGAGCATGTCTGGTTAGATAGTTTGACGGACGCTGGGGTTGAGGTGTCCGATAACTTTCATGACCGCTTGAGGGAAATTGTTTCTCCCACTTACCATCCTGTCGTTGATCAAGGTGACGACGTCGATTCAATCGCGACTGTTATGTCGGAATATGCATGCCGGTCCTTTTGATCGCGTCACTGAGGACGCGAATGATACCACAAATATTATTTTGGCACCAGTGTGCCTTTATCTGAGAGGGTTGTTGGGAAGAGTTCGCAGGCAGATGAGCGAAGAGCCAATAATGGTTCGGAGGTTATTCCTGATCGTTCAGCTCCGGACTTTAGCAGACTGTGGCTGCCAGACGATAACAGTGCTGTTCCTTTAAGCGTTGCTATTTTCAACCCTTGGCGTGAGGACGCCATTCATTTTGGCTACCCCGAAGTAGCGGATATTTTGTACCAGTTCCCTGATGGTTATCGACTGGTGGTGCTTGTTCTCTAGTTCACGTTGCTGTATATACTCATCATTTTGAATTTGGACTTCGCCTTCCCTTAGACTCTTTCTTTGTCAAGATTCTGAGAGCCTTTAATGTCTGTTTTGGCTCAACTCACACCTTTAGCGGTTCGGAATATTATCACGTACATCTGGGTGATCCGTTTTATGGATTTCCCCGAGACCCTGAATTTGTTCCATCATCTCCATTGGTTAAAGAAAAATGTGTCTTCTCGTCAAAAAGGATGGTGGTCCCTTATGACCGCCGAAAAGAAAATGACGCTCTACCCCAAAGTTTCCGGTTTTAAAGGGTGCCAAGATGCCTTTTTATGGTTGCGGGTTCCTGATAACTATCCTGTTAACAGCCATTTTACCAAGCCTTGTCCGCATACACTAGTAGAAAAAACTTCTTTTGCTACATTACAAATGCTTTGGTTGTTTAAACAACCCGAGCATTTGATAACCTTTCTAAAAAATAAAAAAATAAAATTCAGAAACGCTTGGGTTTTTTAAAACAACCCGAGCATTTGACTATTTTAATTAAAACTTTTTTCTCTATCCTCTTTCCCATATTTGCTCACTAGAATCCTTACCCCTCTTTCTCTCTCCGCTTTTACGCCTCATCTCACTCAACCACCCTCCTCCCTCCTCAAATGTCTTCCAACTCTCTGAGCTCTTCCTCGAGGAGCACGCCGACAACACCAACACATCCCCCATTTCTCTTCTTCTCCTTCTCCTTCTCCTTATCATCACCGTTTTTTTCATGCTAAAACCCCAAATTCGTTCGCAGAAGCTCTGATTTCGAGTCAATCTCCCATTTCGAGGGTTTTCAGTTCATTTTCACTCGCATTTTACGCCAATCTTTACTAATACAAGTAAGCGACTCGAATTTTTTTTTCTTTTTCGATTTCTGATTGATTTTGTTCAAAATCTGGAACCCTGGAAACCGAATTATGGCTTCTTGATCTTGCCTCTTTTTGTTTGAATTTTTTTTATGGTGATGGCTATCTGTGCTGCCATTGATTGTTAGATTATTGCTAATTTCTTCGATTTTTCATCTTTCGATTAGCAAAATTCATGTAATGGTGTATATAATTTGTTGAACTTTGAATATGAGGTCTTCTTTTATTTCTCCAGAGTTCGACCATTGGCCAATAGATCTGTCGTCTGTTGAACAGTGATTATGAGGTACTCTTTGTTTCTCTTTCTCTTTGATAGTTTATATAGTTACTTGAAAATTGGATGTGTGCATTTTGATGGTTTAGTTGAATATTGGATGTGTGAATTTTGATGGTTTAAGTGAAAATTGGGTATTTGGGTGTGTGAGTTTTGATGGTTTAAGTGAAAATTGGGTGTGTGAGTTTTGACAATTTAGTTGTAAATTGGATGTGTAAAATTTGATGGTCCAGTGAAAATGAAAGTGTTATACAAATCAATTATTACATACATAGGTGATTTTTAAGTAAATTAAAAGAACAATATGTCATAATTATACAAAAACATGATTTTGATTAATAATGCAGCTAAACTAGAAGGGTGTCATCTGATCTAGTGAGTTAGTGATTCCGGTAAGAGTTGAAATCAGATTTTATGCTGACCGACAACTAAAAAGCATAATTACACATCCTCTATCTGAGATTTTAAGGTTAGCAACAACTAAAAAGCATAATTAAGCAGCGTGCTAAACTAGAAGGGTTTCATATCATGCAACACTAGCACTTGAACATGTCTGATTTTACTGACTGGCTTGTTGTTGTTGGATGGTTGCTTCTACTGGCTTGCTGCTGCTGTGGATTGCTTTTTAATTTTAATTGTTCTTGCAACCATTTTTATTACCTCCAAGTTTTGCTTCAGTTTGCGTAGGATGCATCCCGTCATTGGGTCCCGCAGGTCTAAATTGCATTCTCCCCCCCTCCCCGGTTCCTCAAATGACATAATCTCTGCATGTTTATGCTGAAGGCTGTACTTCCAAATCCATTACTGATATGTTCAATGATGATGTTTCATTTTTCTGTCAAGCTATAGCGGAGATTGCTAAAGGCTGCTAAGCAGGAGGCTTATACTCTACCTGTTCAAGCATAATCCTGTTTGGCATATATTGATTCTAAAGCATCTGATGTGAAAAAGCAACTTGGACATCATAGTATAAGTGTTGGAGCTGCTGGTATTTGAAAATCTTTATGCTCTGCCTGGCTCCAGAATATCCGCCGCCTCTCTGGTCATCCTTCTGACTTTCATACCTGTGTGTTATGTGTTTTGAGGTTTGGCAAGATGAGGGGTGGAAGGTCTATTCGGTTCCAGATTAGATGGTGATCAGCCGCCATGATGTTTGCGTTGCTACTAGACATTGGTTGGCTGGTAATTTTCTGCTGTTGTAGTTTTTTTTTCTTGATTGGTTATATTTGTGGCTGTGAATTGATTGTGTTTGATTGTTTAAACAAGTCTTTTCGTGTTGTATTCCTATACCTCAGATGTCTTTTCGTGCATCTATTTTAGGTTTTGTGAATTGATGGTTATAATCTTGCATGAATTTGGTTTAGTTTTGGTGAGTCTTGTTTTCCTGTTTGTGATTGTCTTGAGGTGTATGTGGATCTGAAGTTGCTAATAATTTTGCAGGGTAAGTTACTCCGCTAACTTTCTTGAGAAAATGTAAAATTGAAGGTATTGCTGCTATTATACTAATTTCAAAAGATTCAGTTTGAATTTGTGAGGATTTTTGTTGTTTGAGAAGTTATGTGCAATAACACCTCTTTTGAAAGTTGTTTAGTGTCGATGAATTTTCTTCTAACATTTTTTTTCTTTTCTCCTAAATTTCACATTACCTTCAAATTAGCTTCACAAATGTTCTTCAATTGACAGAAAACAGCTGATTGATGTCCTTCTGCAATTTCCTTGCCTCTCTTTAACTTTTGTAGTTTATGTGCTTGAATTTCTTTGTACCTTAAGCTGATGCACGAGAATGATAATAGTAGTGAGAGTGCAACAATAGATTTGGGCTAGTGTCATTTATGTTGTTAAATTCAGATCCTCTTATGCTTTATCTACACTGCTCTATTTGTAGTTTATGTGCTTGAATTTTGTAAATGATGTTGTTCATGTTGATGTAGAACAGTCCTAGTTCATACTGTGCTGTTTACCAGCTTACTAGGTCCAGACTTAAAGTCAGACGATTTAAAAGAGAGGTTTGGGTTTACTTAGTTTGCTGGAGTCAAACCTGTTAAATGGAGTTACATTTTTGGCCTTTCTTTGATCCTTAGGTTGTCTCCTAGTTTGCCATAGCTCTTAGTGGCAAAGCTTACTTGAAATTACGGTTAATTCTAGACTTCTAGTTACATAGCTTGTGTTTGCTTTCATTAGTTGCTTAATTCAAGCTGATTTTGGTTCAAATTATGTCTTAGGTTTAACTTTCGACTTAGCTTCAACTATTTTCTGGTAATTTTTCAATCTTAGTAGAAGAATTTCGCCATGGCGGGTGATTTTAAGGATGATTCGAAGGCTAAAAATGGTGAGTTTGTGATTTTTTCGATGGTGTGTGTCCTGTTTAGCTGAAAAAGCATATTGTCTTGTGCTCAAGAAAAAAAATACACCAGCGTGCGTTTATATTGGAAACACTAGGTTTGAATTTCAAATTTTTTGAGAAATCATAAGGCTCTCTGTGCACCTACTTCTTGGTCAATTTGTGCTTAGCAGTTGTACTTGTGATTTAGAAGACCAGTAATCTTCATAATCCTCTTAGTTCAAGGGCCATAATGTTGTTTGCTGTCCTTTAAGGTGCCTCTAAAATGAAGAAATGTTTAATAAACTTAGAACGATTGTAAGCACTCAAATATGTCTCACCAAGCTTTCTTGACTGCTTGACAATGAAAACAAGGAGAGTAAAGGTGAGTGCAAGTAGGGTAGTCTCAACAGCGGAGCTTGACATGTGAATATTTGGTTTCTAGTGCATGCATGTTCTCAGATGACCCTAGCAAATTTTATTTCTCATATCTGATTCTTTCTCTCCATCCCCGTCATCGACCTCAATATATGAATTCACGTACTTTGTATATTAAAATAAAAGTCATTCAACGGTTCAGTTTGTCTTGTGCTCTGTATATTAAAATACGAACATTACATCTTTAAAAATATTGTCATTCAAAGGTTCAGTTTGTCTTGTGCTATGTATATTAAAATACGAACATTACATCTTTAAAAATATTGTCATTCAAAGGTTCAGTTTGTCTTGTGCTCTGTTAGTTTATAGTTTAAAGGAGATTTTCTGTTTCTGCTGGTTGGTTAGTAGAATAGGTGATGAATATTCTGTTTATGTAATTTGGAAGTCATAAATGAGATGTATTTGGTAGCCTGAAGATTTATACTGTTTTGAGATGCAATTTTGTCTGTTTGACCTTTACCTTCTTTAGCTTGCCTTGAAACAGAGAGTTATTGGTGTTTTTGGTGTTTTCTTACCATGTGTGGGTCCTGCACGACTACAAGGGCTAAGATATTTTGACTACTGGAAAACGAAACCCTTTCTTGTGCATCATTTTAATTCATTGAATCAGGGTGACAATGCTGTACATCAGTTAGTGTTAAGCTACCTAACATGTGCCTTTATAGAGTATTTTAATCCATCACTGCTTAAACCGTCTCGATTAGTCTAGCCTCATATTCAACTTTACGAACTCGATGGTATTGTATAACATGTTGTAGGTCGTCCAATCATTGTCGATTTTTCTCCCCGTAACGAACTTCGGAGAAGCAACACACGGGACAATATGAGGAAAACGTGTGCAATCGTGGAGGTTACTGCAACTTTATGCATTTGAAAAAAAATTAGCAGGTGATTACTTGTGGTGTTACCCTCTATAGTCTCTACTTATTTCATTGTATTGTTAGCTCATAGTAACATGCTATTTTTACATCAATTTCAGGGAGCTTAGGCGACAGTTGTTTGGAAGGTACAGAAGGAGGTATAGAGACCGTCCCCATGGTGGCTGTGGTTATGGTAGAAGAGATGATGATAGAAATCAGCGGTACCATGACTAGGGAAGAAGGCCTGGAAGCCGTAGTCCAGGGCATAGAGGACGAAGCAGAAGGCCTTTTGTCACGGGGGACAGGAGTCCAGTGAGGCAGAATAGTGAGGAGAGAAGAGCTGCTAGTGGCTGCTGCTAGCACGCATGCTGGCAGTAGCTGGAAACCTTTTTTTTACTATAAAAAATTACACAAATGCTCCGGTTGTTATGAAAAATCGAAGCATTTGTCCGTGTAAATGCTTCGGTTTTCCCGAAAAACCGGAGCATTTGTGGTACTTTGTATAATAAAAAAGTCTCAAAAGCTCCGATTTTTAGCACAACCGGAGCATTTGAGAAAGCAAATGCTCCGGTTCTCAACCAGATCATTTGTAAAATGCTCAAATGCTCGTATGACGTCTGCTACGAGCCAAAAACGGAGCATTTGTGGGCTTATTAACCGGAGCATTTGAGCAATTTTCCACTAGTGATATGGAGGACGTGCCCCTTCTCCCCTTATTAGTCGATGAGCTTGAAGCTTACGACTATTTTGACTGCAAAGAAGGGCACTATGTCTGTAATGATGGAAAGAAGGTTCCATTCAAGGATCCAAAACCTTGGCATCCCAACACTAAGTATATTCTGGGGAATTATCCTTTTTCGACCATGCTCCTCTGCCATACCGATGACAACGGTAAGTCTGCTGCCGGATTTGTCCGTCCGTATCCCTCTTGTCAATTTTTATAACGGCCTTGTGATGGTCTGTCTTGTTTAAAGGTTTTGCCAATCTAGACTTTAAGCTACTTGGAATAGACGAGAATATGGATCCAATAACATCTACACCAGATGGGCTCCCTGAAAACTATGACACTATGCACGATATCACTGAGGGCCGCAGAGGTGCAGACCGCACAACTCGGAGCCTTGCGACGGGTTCACTGGACGTGGTCCCGACCGTGCTAACTCTGGTGGGGGTAGTACTGGTCGCGGCCCTGTTGCTCGTGTCGTCAGCTCTACCGGCGTTCAGCCTTCTGCTAATGCTACAGATGCTTCTCTTATAGGTCGCGTCCGCTTGACCTCCAACCGGGGTGGACTCAACCGCCGGCGGGGAAATGACGCTGACACAACTACTAACAAGAGGCTGGAGTTGGCTTCCCCTACTCTGATTTCTGAGAACATAGTAGATGTGGCGGACTTAGAGGCTACTGATGTCCTTGAGGACCCGATTGTTGAGAACCCCGCGGCCCGGGTAAATGCCGCCGCAACCATATTGTCGGGTTACGGTTCCTCGCTCAAGAGGAAGTTGGTTGAGTTTCGCAGATGCCAAGCTTCTTGTCGGATCTGTCTCCCGATATATGTACTCGATTCAATGAATGGATTGAGAAGAAGGAAATAGCTCTTAGTGAAGCCGTGAAGTCTTCTTTTTCTCGCCGCCCTATAGTGCTGGGAAAGGTCTACCATCCAGACTAGGATGCCAAGGAAGATGAGTCTATTTATGCCGACATTCTGGAAAATGGCGGTACTCTTGACTATCGACTTCTAAAAAGCTTGCAGCTTCCTCTTGACCGCCTGGTACATTCATTGAATGCACCGGCCGCTAAGCTTGCTCATGAACAGATGGTTGTATGTTCTACGTCGCCCTTTTTTTTTTACTTGGTTGTCTTTGTGCAGGCTAATAACTCTGCTTTATAGTTAATCGAGCAATACCTTAAGTATCAAAGGCTAGCGGACAACTATAAGCGGTCAAGCGATGATTTCCAGGAGCTACTAAAGAGGGCAGAGGAGGAGACTGCGAAGGTTAGGCAAGATCTGGATGCCAGGATTGCGGCCCAAACTCCCCTGGAGGACGAGCTGAAGGAACTCAAGCCCAAAGATGTTCAATTACCGGATTGAGAACAGGGTCGCGGCCTTAACTGCTGCGCTGGAAGCTGCCAAGACTGAGAAGGATGCTCTGACTACAAGACCATGGTGGAGAGGGTCGTCTGTGCCGTTGTGGACTTTAAGCAAACTGATGACTATGTGGCGGCCTTTCAATAGAGATACGATGGTGTATGGGTGGCCACTATGAGGTGTGTTTGTCGGGTCCACCCGGTCTTTAACTGGTCCGAGATCGAAACGACCTTCAATCACAACCAGCATGGTCAACCCAGGAGGGACAAGAATTTATCTGCTGTGAGGATGCTATTGCCAACATGGATCTTCGTATTCTTCCAGCCGAGAATTCAGCCCCTCTCCCTTGAAGCCTTTTGTGGTCTTTTGCAAGCTCTTATGTTTCTTCAAACAGTTTATAATATTTTGTAGTTCTGAATATTGTCTTTTTGAATTCGGCCCACTTTGGTATTTATGTAAAACAATTTACTTTTGAGTTGCAAGTACTTTGTTATTACTCAGATGCCTTTTTGTTGGTTGCCTCCTAATTCTGTTTGTAGTTGGCCACCAATACAGTAGCGTCATTTGAGTATGATATAAAGTCTTCTGCGATTTCGGCTATATGATGTCCGCTACCAAGTTTTATACTTGGTATCTTATGCTTGTCTTATTAGCGGTCATTCGTTGTGTATGCTTTATGTCACTTATTGATCCTTTGTTTGTCGTTTGACCTTCTCTTTCTCGGATTATTGGCCTATTATGAGCATCGACCTTGTTATGTAGTCAGTTCCATAATTTTTCACATGTTATATGGCTGCTAACATACTTAGCCTGTTATATGGCTACAAACGTACTTAGCCTGCTATATAGCTGTTAACGTGCTTATGTACTTGGCCTGTTATATGGCATTCTTCTGTACTGGACCTGTTATATAACCACTAACCTACTTAGCCTGTTATATGGCTTGCTTATGTACTTGGCATGTTACATGGCCGCTAATGTACTTAGCCTGTTATCTGGCTTTCTTTTGTAGTGGGACTGTTATATAACCGCTAACGTACTTAGCCTGTTATACGGCTTGCTTATGTACTTGGCATGTTATATGGCCGCTAATGTACTTAGCCTGTTATGTGGCTATTAATTGACATTTTGTCATAACTGAGAATGAAAATAACACTAGGGATGTGCAAAGAATAGGGTCGGACCGGAATCTGGACAGGATCGGACTCCACAAAAAAACCTGATTTCGGGTTTCCGGTCCGGTTTGGTCCAAACCCGGAAAATTTCGGTCTAGAACGGAATTTCTGTTATTTAATTACAAAAAAAGTTTATATGTTAAAAAAATTAAAAAGGTAGAAAATTAGAAAGTTAAAAACCAACTATTTTTTACCATTAGGATTATTATTATTTAAATTATTAAATCTTAATGTATCTAATTGAGAAATATCTTTAAATCAAATACAAAGATTTTTTTTTAAATATAGATATCGGTCCAACATGTCCATAACCGGACCGAACCAGAAAAGTTCCGGTCTCCGTCCAAAAAAATCCCAGATTCCGGTCCATCGGTCCGGTGCACACCCCTAAATTACAAAATCGATAGGAAGCTAATGATCGGTTTGTATTATTCCAACATAGAAGTGGCTCTTGGCCTATTATATTCATTACAATTTAGACATAATACTTTATCAGAACACTAGCGTTCCAACAATTTTTAGCTCTTTGTCGTCCATGCTCTTCAGAATAAACGAGCCGGAACCGACTTCTTTGGCGATTATATAGGGTCCTTTGAGCTTCCCTTATGTGTGGGCTTTACCCGTGGCGGCGGTTCTTCGCAGCACCAGGTCTCTGACTTTTGACGGCCTTTCTAAGACTCTTTTGTTGTAAGCCTTACTAATTCGATCCTTGTAAGCATCCGCTTTCAGTTCTGCTATCAGCCTTATTTCTGGCAAAAAGTCCAGGTTCTCTCTCAAAGCCTGGTCATTATTCTCTAGATCTTTGTGCTTAATTCGATAAGAAGGTAAACCCACTTCTACCGGCAGCGCAGTGACAGGCTAAACTCGTATCACCTAATCAAAAATAACCTAAGGTCCACTAACTAGTAGTCAGGGAAGTCAGGATCGAATCCACAGGGAGATAGCTATACTATTGTATCTGAACTCTAATATTATACTAACTAAATCAGATGAAAAAGGGTTGGTTTACTGAACTAAGCAAATAATCAGATCACAAATATCAAATAAGCTAAGAGAAAGACTAGGGAACGGTTTAACCATGTATGCAATTCAGGATATCAAGAATGATGAAGAAACTCAATGAAATAATCTAACTAGGGCACATGTAATTTCTCTCGAACATTACCTCCTTCGAAGCTCACTAAGCCGCTCTCACATGGTCATAGATCGCTAAGCCTACTATTGAGAACCTATAAAAAATCCTACCTCTCGGTCTATAACTTTATATTGCAACAATAATCAACACAGTTAGCCAAATTTGTAGATTAACATAAATAACTCAATAGCAAGAATCAAACAAATCAACGTATTAAATAATCATTCAATCTATCCCTCATATGTATACATAGGTCCCCAAATCCCTAGAAAATAAACTACTCACACATGATTGGGGAAAACATAATCACAATTATATAAGAAAGCAACATGATGGAATAACAAAGAATAATTGAAAAGAGAATAATATGGGATGAGAAACAATACCAATTGAAGAACGAATATTGAAAACGATTACTCTATTGAATCTTGAATAATTGTATAAAGTAGAATAAACTAGGGTTCTTGAGAGAATAAAAGTGCTTAGAAAACTAATGACTGAAATTATAATATGAAAACGTGGTTTTTTCTCCTCTAAAAGGAGAGTTATTTATACTAAAGTAACAAACAGCGCAACACGTGCTTCAAAACGCCTAAAAATCGCCTCGCCCGGGTTGCCGGGGTGGATCCCTCCCGATCGGGCTGTTGTCAGGTCATTTTCCGTGGAAATAAGTGAAGCAGCGATCCGCCCGGCCGGGCCCGCAATAAATGCCAAAACTACTCATTTTCAAAACATCATAACTTTCTCGTCTCTCATCGAAATTTAGCGTGTGACCAGTCGTTGGAAAACTCTTCAAGTCTACTTTCCAATCCAATTGAAATGACTCCCTTATCATTTGTGTATCAAACGTCGTTATGAGTAAAAGAGTGTACAAGAGTCAGTTTTCGCATTTCTTGTAGTGATGGTTCCCTTCATTCTAGGCCAAATTCGTCTCAAAGAGATGCTTTGTGATCCTCATGCAATCTACCTTCTTTATTCATGTTTTTTTACTCAAGCTTAGCCAAGCATAGTCTATTTGCATTAATATCACCTGAAATTCATCAAAACAAGCAAACGGAGAGTAGTAGAGCAAAACTTGAGTAAATCATGCAAATATGCACCTAAATGCTCTAATATGAACTACAAATGCAACCTAAATGCATCTAAAATCTATATATAAATATGACACATCAAACTCCCCCAATCTAAACCATTGCTTGTCCTCAAGCAATAAGACATAGACATTGGAGAAGAAAGACACCTACAATATGTGACTAGAATAGGGTCAAGCACTTGATGTTATGGTTTTATATAGTGTTTTTCCCCCTATATTTGAGCTAAAATGTTTATCAATGGTGCTCTTAGGAGCCATTTTATGCTAACTTTCTCCATCTAGTTGTGGTTTTCTGTTCTGTGTCTGATTGCAGGTTTTAGGGAGTTATCTCCCTATTTTCTACTATTATCTGACCATTACAATCGAATGGAGAGGTTCGAAGGCATATATGATGAGTCCCGGGGTCCCGAGAATAATTTCCGAGGCCTTGGACAAAAGAAGGAGTGAATCCTTGGCTCCTGAATCCAAGGAATGAAGAAATGGCATCTCGCCCGACTCCATCGGGCTGACTTGGCCCGATCGGGCGTCCATCACAGTCATAAGCAAGTTTGTTGCGGGCCCGATCGGGCTTGATCCGCCCTGTCGTTGTTCGGTGTCCGGCCCGATCGGGCGAGATGGCCCGACATCATCGGGCGTGTTCGTGCTCTAGTGCTTGCTGCTGCTTTGTTCTTGCTCGAGTGCCATGTGCTGCGAGGTCCCATAGCCCGATAGAATCGGGCGGCCTAGCCCGACTCCATCGGGTGAGTGCTTGTTGCTGCTGTGTTCGTGCTCGAGTGCTGCGCACTGACCTCGACTAGCCCGATATTATCGGGCGGCATGGCCCGATAGCATCGGGCGGTTGGCTACGCATGGAGTATTGCTGCTGCGTTGAGCCCGATTTGATCGGGCTGACTTGGCCCGATCGGGCGACTGACTCCGCGCTCATTTAATGAATGTCGGGCTGCTTAGTATAAATAGAAAATTTAGAACTTTTATTAAGGATCTTTTATTCAATCTTTGTTTTAGTCCTTAATTCTCATAGTTTCTCTCAAGAACCCTAGTTACTACTTTTTTTCATTGTGGATTCTAGATCAAACCTTTGGGATTGCTTGCAAGTTCAATATAGTTCTTTTTATTTGGTAATCTTCTTCATTGTTTTCTCCATTATTGATTGCTTTCTCTATTATTGATTGGTTTGATTTCTTAATTATTTGCAATAGTTCAAAGTATGAATTTTTACATTGATTTTGTTATTGTTTTCTCAAGCATGAGTGAGTAGTTTTATTTCTAGGATTGTGGGGATCTATGTATGCAATGAGGGATTGATAGATTAGTATAATTACCCTTTATTTCAATTGTTTCCTGTGATTGAATCGTTCATGCTAGATTTATGAATTAGGCCTGATTTGTATTTCTACTTTCGCAATATTGAATCTGCTTCGAGAGGAGAGATTTCGTATAGGCTTTCAATCATTAGGCATAGTGATCCTTGACCAAGCGAGAGCGGCTAGGTGATCTTTGAGGGAGGTAATGTTCGAGAGAAATTACATGTGCCCTAGATAAATTGACTTATTAGGTGATTATTATTCGTCTCTGATTTCCTGAATTGTATGCATAGTGATCCATAGTCCTAGTTCTTTATTAATTGATTCTTACCTTCATACTTAGTTCTGTCATTTGCCTATTAGTTTAGTCACACACCCATTTTCAACTGATTTAGTTAGTATAATATTAGAATTTAGATACGATAGTATAACTTTCTCCCTGTGGATTCGATCCTGACTTCCCTGACTACTTGTTAGTGGACCTTAGGTTATTTTTTATAAGGTGATACGACTTTAGCCTGTCAGCACTCAACTGAAACCACGAGAGATATAATCACTACACAAAACAAGCATCGAAACAATCTCGATCAAAGCCGCATAGCATATTATGGCCCTGTTCTTTTGAACTTATTTTGGCTGAACTGAACTGAACTTATTTTATTTTGGCTGAACTGAACTTATTTTTGCTGAACTGAACTTATTTTTACTTATTTCTGCTGAACTGAACTTATTTTTACTTATTTTTGCTGAACTGAACTTATTTTGGCTGAACTGAACTTATTTTTGCTGAACTGAACTTATTTTGGCTGAATTGAACTTATTTTTGCTGAACTGAACTTATTTTTGTTGAACTAAACTGTATTAACATAATATTTTCAATACTTATTATTATAATAATCAATAAATATTAACATAATATTATCAATACTTATTATTATTATTTT
Source organism: Beta corolliflora (assembly GCA_947648045.1). NCBI lineage: Eukaryota > Viridiplantae > Streptophyta > Magnoliopsida > Caryophyllales > Amaranthaceae > Beta > Beta corolliflora. Next base: position 234,752 of record CANSZD010002665.1, on the reverse strand, counting down.
ATTATTTTATAATAATAAATAATAAATAATAAATAATAAATAATAAATAATAAATAATAATAAAAATAATAAATAATAATAATAATAAATAACAAATTATAAATAATAATAAATAATAAATAATATAACAAATAATAAATAATAAATAATAAATAATAAATAATAATAAATAATAAAAAATAATATTAATAATAATAAATAATAAATAATAATAAATAATAATAATAATAAATAATAATAAATAATAGTAATAAATAATAAATAATAATAAATAATAAATAATAATAATAATAAATAAAAAATAATAATTAATAAAAAATAATATTAATAATAATAAAAAATAAATAAAAAATAATAATAAATAATATTAATAATAATAAATAATAAATAATAAATCATAAAAAATAATATTAATAATAATAAATAATAAATAATAAATAATAAATAATAAATAATAAATAATAATAATAATAAAAAAAAATAATAATAAATAATAAATAATAATAATAAATAATAATAATAATAATAAATAATAATAATAAATAATAAATCATAATTAATAAATAATAAATAATAATAAATATAAATAATAAATAATAATAAATATAAATAATAAATAATAAATATTAATAATAATAAATAATATTAAATAATAAATAATAAATAATAAATAATAAATAATAATAATAATAATAATAATAATAAATAATAGATAATAAATAATAAATAATAATAATAAATAATAATAATAATAATAATAATAATAATAATAATAATAATAAGAAATAATAAAATAATAAGAATAAGAATAATAATAATAATAATAATAATAAATAATAAATAATAATAATAAATAATAAATAATAAATAATAATAAATAATAAATACTAAATAATAAATAATAAATCAAAAAATAAAAAATAAAAAATAAAAAAAATAAAAAAATAAAAAATACAAATTCATCGTTATTATAATTATAATATTAATAATAATAATAATAATAACAATAGTAATAGTAATATTGAAAACAAAAATAATAATTACAACATTAGACAAGACTAAACTTATTTTTGCTGAACTGAACTTATTTTGGCTGAACTGAACTTATTTTTGCTGAACTGAACTTATTTTGGCTGAACTGAACTTATTTTTGCTGAACTGAACTTATTTTTACTTATTTTTGCTGAACTGAACTTATTTTTACTTATTTTTGCTGAACTGAACTTATTTTTACTGAACTGAACTTATTTTTACTTATTTTTGCTGAAAATAAGTCCAAAAGAACAGGGCCTATGTATCGCAATCGACTCTCCAATCATACCACAAACCATATCCCCCAAGCTAGATTTAACCAAACCTGACATACCTCACTATAGTCATGTGGACTCAAATCTCTCATGTGTTTAAGGGAAAATAAAAAAACACTCAACCTAAATCAAGTCGACTCAGATGAAGCATATACTCTTTAACTTTGACTCTTTGACTCATTTTCTATTCAATAATATAACACACAAAGATCAAGAGGACTTTCAGGGTTGTAATAGGGTTGAGGTTAAGGTATTGATAGTATTTTGGGAATTATGGTGGAAAAACCAAGAAGGGGGTGCATCACATAACTGAAATCATGACTAAGAGAGGTCCCAACAACTCCATGCAACAACCAACAATCTCCAAAATATGATCAATAATAATTTTGCTCAAGCAATTCATGAATAACCCTTTTTCTTTCACTTTATTTGATAACTCTTTTTTAACTTTTTTTTCAATTTTTTTTTTCAATTTTTTTTCAACCTTGTTTTTCGATTCAATTTCCAAGCTTGTAACATACTTTTCCTCCAACTAGACTTTCATTCAATATTAATCTACCAAACCAAAATCAATACTCGCTCCCCTCAAGTTAGGCTTGGGACAAGAATCAAATGAGGCCAAGGCTTGTAATGTAGGTATTAATCAACCATAGTCAGAACGGCTCAACGGGGCTTGAGAAAGGAAAATATGAAAATAAGAATAACTCTGGAGCTAAGATCATGAAATAAAGTGCCTCAATCATATCAAAGTGTTTGCATTATCAAATATCAAAGAGTACCAAATCAAAATCAAGATCAATCCGACAACCGAGGAACTAATTAATCACACATGAAAGAATAGAACTGACATGGATAGGTCAGTTTATAGGCACAAAAGCTCACTTGAGTTAAGGTGTCTGCATAGTAAAGTTAAATCGAGCCAAAGAGAGATCAAACAATCTTACCACAAACAATCAATTGCAAAACAATCGTGCTATGAAGAATCATGAACAAGATGAATGACGTTCATGAAGTGTAGTGAAATATCAACAAGGTTCTCAAAAAGTGCTAGCCATAGTCCCATAGATGCAAACTAACATGATATGAAATCTAATATGAAAAAAAAAATCTAATGCAACTAAGAAAGTTAATACATTTTTTTCCCGTTACATGTAAACTCCCACCCCTAATGAGCGGTACAAACCATGTAACAATCCTACTAAAGCAATAAATCTAAACTAGTATGCAACTAACATGCACGAAGTGACATCCTTCCCCAAGCCGAACTTCACATTATCCTCAATGTGAACACTGACAAGAACAATGAAGCAAAAGAAAAGGGAAGGGTACAACTCACAGAAAAGGTGGGTAATGAACATAGAGTGTGCCAAACAGTATTGACACTTCCACCACAACCAAGAGCACGTCACTGAAACACACATTAGCAAAGTTAGTCATAAAGTAGAAATAAAGATAACAACTAAAGGTTAGAAAGTCGGGTTGCCTCCCGATAAGCGCTGATTTTTAGGGTCCCGCACGACCAAAATACTTTTTACATTAAGAAGAATCCAATGCCTTCAGTAACTTATCAAATTCCCCTGCAAACGTGTTATTGAACACTCGATATAGCTTGACAGCAAGCATATATATGTTCACTAATAAGGGTTTAGAAGTATCAAAAGAAAAAGAAACATAAAAAAAGAAGAAAAAGAAAAAAATGTACAACTATCTTGCAATTCCTCAGGTCTCACATGATGAACATGAATATTTACTTGGTCAAAATTATCATACAACAATAGCTCTTTAAGAAAACAAAGAGGAGATAACACAGGGGATGAAGGTACAAGATCAAACTTCCGTGAAAACGGGATACGAGGGTTATGCGGGTTAGGCTCAACATCAAATTTTTGTACGCTTTCATCATATTCAAACGCTTTACCTAACACTTCACTCTCATCAATAAGCTTGTCGATAAAGGAGTTTTCATTCAAAAGTTCAATAACCAATGGTTTTTCAATCACTGATTCTATAACTAATGATTTTTCGTCCTAAAAAACATCCATTATCTCCATCTTTTCCTTATTTAAACTACCATCAAGAGTCGAAGGATAACCTTCTTGTAATGAACTAGCATTCTCAACCAACACATCATCATAATACAAATGTTGTTCAATAAGTTGGCTAAAAGAAGTTAATCTGGATGCTATTGATCTTTGACTTTCTGCAATTTTTGCTAGTTGCAACATGTAATCCTCCTGAACCTTATTTAATTCATTCATGAAATCATAAAGAAATTCTTTGATATTATCATATTCAGATGTAGCATTAGGCAAATTAAACTCAAGGATAGGGTCATTAACATGCATATATGACTCATTATCTGGACAAAGAAAAATATCATGATCATAAGAGTGACAACAAGAACAATAAGCAGACGGTGAGTTAAGAGTTTGAGAATCATAGATAGATGAATTTTCTAGAGCTGGAGTAACATACCTTGTCATCTCCCACTCAAATGTTTCCCTAGCTAATTGCTCAAACAAATTAAAATCCTCTTCGGGTGTCATATCCATGAATTTACCATCACTCATGGAATCTACAACCACTTTCATATCATCATTAAAACCCTCATAGATCACTAAACCAATTTCCCATTGCTCAAATAAATGGTCGGGACCAAGAAAGTTTTTAAATCTAAGCTTGTATCTCCAAAACACTTCACGCTCAAATTGTGGGAAAGAGATAGATGTCATTCAAAAAAAATTTAAAAAAAGTAAAAAAAAAATATACAACAAAAAATATATACAATCAGTCTAATATTAATAGTTCAGATATAATAGTAATAAGTCGTCTCCCCAGCAACGTCGCTAAAATTTGACAGGCTAAAGTCGTATCACCTAATCAAAAATAACCTAAGGTCCACTAACTAGCAGTCAGGGAAGTCAGGATCGAATCCACATGGAGATAGCTATACTATTGTATCTGAACTCTAATATTATACTAACTAAATCAGATGAAAAAGGGTTGGTATACTGAACTAAGCAAATAATCAAATCACAAATATCAAATAAGCTAAGAGAAAGACTAGGGAACGGTTCACCATGTATGCAATTTAGGATATCAAGAATGATTGAAGAAACTCAATGAAATAATCTAACTAGCGCACATGTAATTTCTCTCGAACATTACCTCCCTCGAAGCTCACTAAGCCGCTCTCGCATGGTCATAGATTGCTAAGCCTACTATTGAGAACCTATACAAAATCCTATCTCTCGGTCTATAACTTTGTATTGCAACAATAATCAACACAGTTGGCCAAACTTATAGATTAACATAAATAACTCAATAGCAAGAATCAAACAAATCAACAAATTAAATAATCATTCAATCTATCCCTCATATGTGTACATAGATCCCCAATTTCCTAGAAAATAAACTACTCACACATAATTGGGGAAAACATAATCACAATTAAATAAGAAAGCAACATGATGGAATAACAAAGAAGAATTGAAAAGAGAATAATAAGGGATGAGAAACAATACCAATTGAAGAACGAACATTGAAAACGATTACTCTATTGAATCTTGAATGAATGTATAAAGTAGAATAAAGTAGGGTTCTTGAGAGAATAAAAGTGCTTAGAAAACTAATGACTGAAATTATAATATGAAAACGTGGTTTTTTCTCCTCCAAAAGGATAGTTATTTATACTAAAGTAACAAACAGTGCAACACGCGCTTCAAAACGCCTAAAAATCGCCCCGCCCGGGTTGTCGGGGCCGATCCCTCCCGGTCGGGCGGTTGTCAGGTCATTTTTCGTGGAAATAAGTGAACAGCGATCCGCCCTGCCGGGCCCGCAACAAATGCCAAAACTGCTCATTTTCAAAACTTCATAACTTTCTCGTCTCTCATCGAAATTTATCGTGTGACCAGTCGTTGGAAAGCTCTTCAAGTCTACTTTCCAATCTAATTGTAATGACTCCATTATAATTTGTGTATCAAACTTTATGAGTAAAAGTGTGTACAAGAGTCAGTTTTCGCATTTCTTGTAGTGATGGTTCGCTTCATTCTAGCCCAAATTCGTCCCAAAGAGATGCTTTGTGATCCTCATTCAATCTACCTTCTTTATTCATTTTTGTTTTACTCAAGCTTAGCCAAGCATAGTCTATTTGCATTAATATCACCTGAAATTCATCAAAACAAGCAAACGGAGAGCAGTAGAGTAAAACTTGAGTAAATCATGCAGATATGCACCTAAATGCTCTAATATGAACTAGAAATGCAACCTAAATGCACCTAAAACCTATATATAAATATGACACATCACGCAGCTGCTGACCCAAAGGCTAGTTTAAACAGACTTTCTCCAGTTGCTTCATTTTCGGTTGTCTTGTTTGCCCATAGTACTGCTGGCACCATATTAGCACATGCCCCTTTGAATTCGTCCAACTTCTTTTTTATTGCATTTAGGATTTGCTTGTTCGCTGACTCTGCTTGACCATTGCTCTGTGGTTGACAGACAGCTGAGTAGGTGAACTTTACCGGGAATTCCGATAAGAATATTTGTATCGGATGACAATCGAATTGGACGCTATGGTCGAAGACAATTGCCATTGGGATTCCGAATCTAGTCATGATGTTCTGCCAAATGAACTATTTGACTTGATTTGCTTTTATCTTTGCAGTCGGCTCTACCTCTATCCATTTTGTAAAGTAATCAATGCCCAAAATTAGGAACTTTCTGCCCCTGTTGCTGTTGTGAACAGTCCTAAGATATCCTCCCTCATTGAGCGAACGATATCGGACGTAGTATGGGCTACAGATCGTTAGCAGGCCTATTGATGACAGGAGCAAACCTCTAACACTTGTCACATTTCTTTACATAGCTTTGTGCGTCCACCAACATGCTTCGTCAGTTAAACCCTGTTCTGTGTGGCTTCAATGCCATAGCTTTTCCACCAATGTGGTTTCACAAATGCCGTCGTGGATTTCTTCTAGAATTCTAGCGGATTCTCAGGCTGTTGCACATTTTAGTAACGGCAAACTGAAAGATAACTCATCCTGGTAGATGATATACCAACAAGCTTGCCGCTTCAATTTTCTGGCTTTCATGGCGTTATGTGGGAGAGATCCTGTAAGCCTGTACACTACGAATTCGCTGTACCATTCCCCCTGTTGATTTCATACTGTTCACGATCACAACCTTTTCTGTAATGCTTTTCTCTTTGAGGATGTCCACTGTAACAAACCTCTCAATAATGAATGAGTCAGAACTAGCCAATTTGGATAAGGCGTTCACTTTTGTGTTATCGGCCCTAGGAATTGCCTGGACTTCAAAGTGGTTCAATTGAGCAATCATTTCCTTGGCTTTCTCTACATATTTCTACATATTTGCTTCCCTAACTTTAAATTCTCCTTTCAACTGGTCGTTAACCAATTGTGAGTTCTTTTTCAATGACACGCTCTTAGCTCCTGCTGCTATACACATTTTTAAACCAGTAATGGCTGCTTTATATTCAACTTCATTATTTGATGTCGGAAAGGCAAACTTAATGGCGTACTCAGAAACATTGCCCTCAAGGATGGTCATCACAATGCTAGCTCCTGATCCGCTAACGGCAGAAGAGCCGTCAACTTCCAACAACCACTTCTCCTTTTCATTCAACTCTTCTTCTTCATAGGAGGCTTCAACAATGAAATTTACCAGGGCCTGTGCTTTGATGGCGGTCCTGGGCTTGTATTGTCTGTCATACTCTGATAACTCAACGGCTCACTTCAATTAGCGGCCTGAACTATCCATCTTCTGCAATGCTTTTTCTAGCGGCTGATTTGTTAGGACGTGAATGGGATGTCAGTCGAAGTATGGCATGAGCTTCCTCGCAACAATAATCATAGCTAACGCCATTTTCTCTATCAGCTGATAACGACTCCCTGGTCTGTTAAGAATATGGCTGGCAAAGTCAATAGGTTGTTGCTTCTTCTATTTCTCAACCAACAGAACGACCTCCACAGTTTTAGGTGAGACTGATATGTATAGTTGTAACACATTCCCTATTTTTGGCCTCGAGATAGTAGGTAAGCTCTTTAAATGCTCTTTAACCGCCATGAAAGCTTTACTATGCTCCTCACCCCACTCAAATTTCTTGTTTCCCCTTAGGCCTTAGCAATACAAAGAAAGGCAAAGCTTTGCCGCCTGGAAATGAAATGAGTGAGGGTCGTCATCCTTCATGTCAGCCTCTGAATGTCTTTGACACTTTTTGGTTCTTAAAAATTTATGATTACGAGAACTTTGTCAGAATTTGCATCTATGCCCTTTTGCTTACCATGAATACATGGAATTTCCCAGCTCTTACTCCGAAGACACACTTCTTTGGGTTGAACTTCATCTTGTATTTTCTCAGAGAATTAATTGAAAGTTTCTTACATGACGTCTAGGTGTTCGCGGTCAGTTTTGCTCTTGACGATATAGTCGTCAACGTATACCTCTATATTCCTCCCCTTCTGGTCCACGAAGACCTTATCGACCAGCTTCTGATATGTTGGTCCACCATTGCGGAGTCCAAATGGCATTGCCTTGTAGTTGTAAACTCCATAGTCTGTGATGAAAGCAACTTTTCACCTGTCGGCTTCCAAAAGACTTATCTGATGATATCTTGAGAATGCGTCCATGAAGGATAAAAACGCATGACCACTAGTAGAGTCTACTAACTGGTCTATTCTCGGTAGAGGGTAGCAACCCTTGGGGCTGACTCTATTCAAATCTGTGAAATCCACGCACATCTCCCACTAGCCATTGGCTTTTTTCACCATAACAACGTTGGTCAACCATTTTGGATAATCACAAGCTTCAGTGAAATCGGCTACCACCAGTTTATCAACTTCATCCTTGATGGCCTTATTTTTCTCAACTGAATTTTTTTTCTTTTGCTTGACAGGACGGACTGGGCTGACGATATTCAGACGATGGACTCTCACGGTTGGGTCTATTACCGACATCTCATCCGCCTAGAACGTGAATACGTCAGCGATTGCTCGTAGGAGAGTCACCAGGTTGACTCTGACCTTTGGCTCCATATTCGTTCCGACAGCGACCGTACTTGTCGAATCTTCGCCCATCATCTCTTGCTTTGATTCTCCATCAAGTTTGGGCCATGGCAGAACGTCAGGTCTTGCCTCGAGCTTTTCCAATAGTTACTTCCATCATTTTTTCATCTTTCTTCTCAGAATCTTCTTCGTCCGCTATTGTTTTCTTTTTAGTTTTTTTGTCCTTCTGCGTTGCCAGACTCAAATCTTCAATTGGAATTCTTCTTGCTAGCTGCTTTAGAGCCGTCAAGTAGCATGATTTTACTGTTTCTTGATTTCCTCTCAACTTTGTTGTCATACCCTGGTTGGATACGCACAACATTGTTAAATGGTAGGTTGATATACCCGTTGGACGTTAAAATGAAAGGTCGTCCGACAATCGCATTATAAGCCCCTGACACGTCTACTACCAAAAATTTCGCCATCAAATCCCAGGCGTCTTCATTTTCACCTACTCTAACTGGTAGCTTTATGATCCCCTCAGGAATCGTGGATGCTCCCGTGAATCCTATTACCGGGTAACGTACAAGCTTTAAATGTTCTCATCCGATCATGAGCTTCTCGAAGGTTGACAAGAACAAAATGTTGGCAGAAGTTCTTCCGTCTACCAGAATTTTATGGATCAAACAATTTGAGACTTTCAAAGTGACCACCAGGTGGTCATCACGAGGATATACAACATGCTTTGCATCTTCGATCGTGAAAGACATGGCCGGTGTAACTGGCGATCTACGCCACTAGAGACTTTCATTGAAGTTTACTTAGTGCCTGAACTCCTTCAAGTTTGCTTTTGCACCACTCACACTACCGCCATGAAGGGGCCGCCACTATTGACGTGAATCTCCCCCAGCCGCGACTGAACATTTTGGCCACTTGACCTTACTAGATCTCCATCACTTGTCTGAGCCCTTGAAGTTGTGAGATGTGTGTACGCATCAAACCTATCTTTGCATTCACTTCTTTCACGGTCGCCACGCTCGCGGTCGTTCCCCTTCTTGACCATATTAGATTCTTGCCTTTTTTCCTCCCGGCCGCAACGTGAAATCATTTGCTTTTCCTAGCACATGCCCCAAGGACGTGAAAGTCTTGCGGCCTAAATAAATTCTGAACGCGTACCTTCCTTCAGTCCCGTCATCAGAGCTAAAACTGCCACATTTTGATGCAGATGCGGGATAGTGACCGCTTTTACATTTAAACGACCAATGAAATCACGCAAGCTTTCCGTCTCGCCTTGCTTGATAGATAACAATTTACCAGTGGCCAATTGCTCACAAAATAAGTGCTAAACATTGATGAAAGATGAGAGAAACTAGAAACAGTACCTCGCTTGATATTTTTGAACCAATTCTATGCAATTCCAGTCAGGGTGGACGGGAACACTTTGCACCTGATAGCGCCCACCTGAGTGTATAAATACATGTGCCCCTCATAAGCCGCGACGTAATCGTCAGGATCAGAACTTCCATCATACTTACATGACGGCATTTTAATTCTTGGCATAAGGTGATTTAAAATCTCCGGCACTAAGAGAGAAAGCTTCGGCTCGATTAACAGGTGACCGTCGCCGAGTAGTACTAGCAGTATTTGTACTCCACTCATGGCGGGAGTGTCCCTGATCTTCTTCGTCATCCTCCGAATTGTTAATCTCCTCAGTATCCAACGTCTATTCCTCATACCCTAGCTCATCTAGCTGACTTTCAAGTTGTCGTCCCTCATGAGTGAGTGGACGCATATTTTACACCGGAGTACCACCAGCGTCCCTACCGGTTAAAACCAGTGGTCGCTTGCGGGTTTGACCGACATTAACATGGGGAGTAGGAGTTACATTGACATTAGGAGTTGATTCGGGAGTGCTTACTAATGCTTGTATAAATGATGCTACTATTTGCAACTATTAAGGAGTAAATTGGCTCAATTGAGCTAAGCTAATTGAGACGTTACTAATGTTCACCTGAGAGACATTGTTCTCAGGGGTTTGCTGAACAGTGTTGTTCTCGGGCACCCTGAAGTTGAATTGTGGTGCCCCATTGCTCCGGTGATTGCTGGCTGAGAAGACCCTTGATAGGCATCAGTGAACCCAGGTGAGGCACGGCTCGAGTTGTCTACGTTATCCATGACTGATTCATAAAATAGGAGCTCCTCTCCTTCTATCGCCAAGTTGTTCCGGTTACAAAACGGTTGACGGTCTTTGACAAGTTCGTCAAGTGTGGAGTGGATGTTCACTAGTGAATAACTGCAAGGAAACAAACGTAAACTACCCTCAGGGGAGGATGCGAGGAAACTCCCTCCGACGCTCAAGTCAATATTATGTCCTCGAAAGATTTAGTGAGATAAAGTATAAAGAGAGAGAAAAAATTGGTGTTCAGAATGTACCTGCAGAATAGTACCAATTGGCTATTTATAGATGACGCTCGCGGACATGCTTATGTGTCCGCTAGCACACTTGGGTACTACCCATACAGTAATTATATTTGTTTCACTCATGTAAAGCGCAAAGCAAACTGTGTTGCTCATGCGCTAGCTAAGCTGAGTAATATGTATGAGGAGATAAGAGTGTGGATGGAAGAAGCTCCTGATCGATGATGTCCATCCTCTTGTAATGGAGGATGTTATGCTAATGAATGAATAAATATGTTTGTTTCTTGTAAGAAAAAAACTAATTATATGAAATTTGTATGGAAGTTCTAACTTAAATTTATTCACTTAATAATATTGCTATACATCACTAATACACATGATCACTATTTATTCAATAATAATATTGTTCAAGAAACGAGAAATATAGCACATGAAGGAGAAATACTAGTATTCTATTTAGAAAATCAATCATCAATCAAGAATATGAATTTCGTAGTCATTCTTTGATAAACTGACCCATAAGTTTTAGCTTCTTTTCACTATACTGCTATACAATGCAGGATCAAATCTTCTTAAATGGATCACAAACTTTGGAAATGACCTGGTACTAACGGCCCGTTTGGTAGTTGGTTATAAATGGTGGTAATGGGAATGAATTTGTGTATAAATTTATGAAGAATATCATTGTCCATTCCCATGGTAATGCTAATTTATCCTAAAGTGTCTACTTTTCTTCTTGAATTTTCATTCCCATCCAATACCACCTTGTAGGTGGTAATGAGTGGTAATGAAAATTGCTTCCCCTTGGAGACAAAAACACAAGTTTAGGAGTGAGATTGCTTGCCCATTTAGAAAAAATACCTCCCCATGGAGATTTTAAGGGTCCTTCGCCAATAACATTACACTTAAAATTCATTCCCATTACCGCAATTTATTAACGACTACCAAACAGGCCGTAACTGGCTTGAGCAGATTAGTCCCTGTGACCCCAAAGGAAAAAGGGAAAACATATCTTGTGCACCCGAGAGTATGTACGATGGACTGATGGTGAATGGTGATTTAAGTCCAAAATTTACGCTACATGGACATACATAACGTTGCGCATGTTGTCATGCGGCTACTCACATTAAGGAAAATTCCATCTCGTGATAAATTCACATTTTTTTTTATCAAACTCAAATCTTATATGAGATATTATTAGATCTATATCAATGTATATATGTATATCAAATTTTATTATTTTATAAAATGTGCAATTAAAGATATGAGGTAAAAAATGTACTGTAATGAGTAATGACAATGCAAAAGCCAAATGAGAGTTCTATTAGTTTGCAAGATATTAATTACAAATGAATATGATCGATTTGATTAAAATTAATCGTGCAAAAAATCGAATTTTTAAAGTTATGGCACTGTAACATGCACTGTGTTTCAACTGAAATTGAGATTTCGAGATTGAGTTGAAACACACTGCATAAGCGGATAATAAATAGCAATGGGGACACAAAAGCTAATTTGTTATGGAAAAGAAATAGCGAATTCCCCTAATACCTCACTCAAGGTACAAGTCCCCACTATTAACTCTAGTAGTGCTCCCCAACACTTAACTATAAGTGTTGCTAAGTTAAATCAAATACAAAATCATGTACCCAACCCAACACTCTCTATAATAATGTGAAAATTACAGAAAGATTTTATCCTCAAACAAGTGCTTCTCAAATAAGCAGATAGAGGCTTCGATAAACTCCTAGGTAACCACCTTAGTAATGTCAGAATACTGTGCTATACTCTGTGCTTCTGGGGATTTCATTTTTTATAAAATACTCACGATAGCTCTGGAAAAACATATCAGAATGAGATGTATGCTCATATTTTAAAAAGAAGATTGAAGATCAATTTCCTTATGAAAAGATATGATCCTATCTCACGGACCTATGATATCTTTTAATAAGGATGTATTTCTTCAATCTTCTTGAAATATTATCTTTCTAAAAACTTATCTATTTCAAGATATTTTTGCAAAGATATTTATTTCTTTTCCATAACAAATTAGCTTTTAGAAATCTTGTATCTTTAAAAGAAAAATCAGATTTTTGAAATCCCCTTTTTTTTATTTCAAAGGAATTTTATGTAATTTTTATTATTGTGTTATTTATTTTACTAACTCTAGTAAAATTAAATAAACACAATAATGTCATATTACATAATAATCCTTTTGTAATAGCACACATATTCAAACATAATAATTTGGTTACTTATTACATGTTCGGCTATAATTAGAAGTCTAGCATTCTTCCATGATTAGCAATCTTGATCATCCAAACTTCTTTTGACAAATTTGTACTATGAAACAACTAAACATGTTATATATACAAAAATGTGTTTATCATCATCAAAATACCTAGGGACATAGAATCATAACAAATTCCCCCTTTTTGATGATGACAAACACATTAAGGTTCCCCCTCAACACGAGCATATATATTTTCAAATGGGGATTAAAGACTATATACTTGACTTCAACTTGTATAAGGAAAATATATTTTTCAAGCAAGTGCAAATAACCTCACAATTTCCAATACCAACAAGACACTAGAGAGGTCAAGGAAAAAGATCAAGAAGGTAATAAGATTAATAAAAAACAAGTTAGAATAAACACAATACTCTTCCCCCTTTTGGCATCATCAAAAAATAATTTAAGCATCGATCTCAAGGGTACCACAAAAAATGCTAGAGCATTACAAGAGCCATCATCGTCATGTGATATTAGTAGCTCAAGCAATAAATACTAAGGATGCTGGTGCTATGTCATAATCCAATTCACAATCCGAAGTCATGAAGCAAAAAATAATCCAACTCACAATCCGAAGCTACAAAGTAAGAAAGAACAATGAGGGATCAAGGTAGGTTAAGAAAGTAAGATAAAGGGAAGTCATGTAAGCTTGAATATTTTATATGATAATTAGTTCAACAAGTGCTTAAACCTTACTTTCAGATTTTCAACTTCCGCAAATAACGTAGAACTTTCTTCATTGTGGCACTGTATGTGATTCTGTGCCACTGAATAATATATTCCCTTTCAAATAACTTATCTTCGCATATTCAGTGACCTAAAATGATCATTAAGAGCTTCATAATTTTTTCTTCACATGACTTAAACCCTAGAATTTATCCAAAACAAGTATCTTACTCTCCTTTTCTTTTTCTTTTCTTTTCTTTTTCTTTTTGTTCCCTTTTTTTTAAAAGGAGAGTCATACCATACAATATGACTAGCTAGAGTCAATAAATAAGAGATCAAAGATGAAATAAATTAATTCGAACCTCATTTACTTTTTGATACATCTTTTGGCACTGTGCCTTGTACAGTGTGAAGCAGTGCTTTCATTTCTTTCACGTATTAGTGTTTAGTCCAACCTTTTCATGTTCCTCCTTGACTGATGCGTCTTCTTCTTTCACCATCTTATCAAGATATCTTTGCTCCATAGATTATCGTGAATCAAGATTAAAAACACTTATTGAACTAGAGCAATGGGTGAAGAAAAACAAGGATATAATAGGGAAAGTATAATGTGAGATATGAAAAGAAGAAATAATGAGGCACAAATGTCAAACTCAAAAGGAGAACATTGGAATAACATCAGGCTAAAGATCAAGCTTGACGTAGGAGAAAGAATTAACATTTCATAGCTTAATAGTTCGGCAACTTAGGATCATATAGCTTAATAGTTCGGCAACTTAGGATCATATAGCTTATTAGTTCGGCAACTTAGGATCATGATATTAGGATACCATCATTAGACCATTACGAGTCCTACATTACACTCAAGTTACTGCTTTTGAAAAGGTACACCAAGCAATACAAAAATCATTATTCTAGCCAATGATCAAGGGAAAATCACTGAAAAATTCTTACTTGTCAATTATTAGTAGTATTTCCATTCTAATTTTTTTTTTCAAACATTTTCTAGTGAAAGGTTTTGAAATAATATTGGCTAATTTATCATGAAAGATCGTCAAGTGTTCAAGAGGGACATAAAAGAAAAAAGATGTATGCACTTTGCCTCTTCTAACAAAAATAATCAAAACTCAACCAAGATCAATTTTAAAGAAGTGTGAGAATAACTTACCATACTAAACTTACCATGCAACACACTTCTCATTATTAGGCTTTTCAAGTGAGAGGAATAAGATTAATGCAAATAGTATCCGTTAAGCAATCATCTTTTTGAGAAGTATAGATTGTTCCCTCCCACTAAGCTTGCAAAAAATTAAAGTCTTGGTTTTGGGTACCCAAATGAATTTGGGTCCCTTATCTTTCAGTTGGGCTCTTAATAAATCTTTTCGGATCCATACTCGACTCACAAACTGACTATTTCTTTCAACATGTTTTTTCTTTTCTTTACAACCATCAGTTATGTGACCATTCTTTCCACAAAGAAGAACATATCAAATACTCAGGTAAATCCACATACTTGCGTTTCCTAAAGTCTCTTTCGAAATTTCTAGCACTGTGCCTTACACTGTGTCTCTGGTCATTGTAACCTAAACCAAATCTATTTCGATTGTTAGTAGAATTAGATAGATAATCTAAGGCTTTTTTACCAGCTGACCATTTTTCATACATTTTTGCGTGCAACATTCAATTGTGATTCGAAGAAATCAACAGAGGTGTTTAGATCACCATTCCTTTTTCTCAAAATTTCCAAATCTTTCTTTGCTTTATCAAGTTCATCACTTAACTTAGCATCATGAGGTAGCATGAGTGGAACAATTCTGGATTTTTGTCTTGATTTTTTCAATTCAGTTAACTCATGATTTAAAGACTCAATTTGTTTTTCAAGATCTAAATTTGTCGATATAGAATCAGTGTACGGCACAGTGTCATGAACAATTTCTTTATCTAAAGACTTTTCACATTTTGACGCAACCAAATCAACGTTAAGATCATCATCAATCTTTTCCAATTCCGAGTTTCTTCTTATTTGACCATTATTTTCATCTAGTAAAATCTTATATTCCTTTTCCAAACCTAACTTTTGCTTGCTCATTATCTCTAACTCATTTTTCATGTTAAAAAAATTGTGACTCAATTCTTGACAATCATCAATAATATTACCAAGCAACAAAGTAAGTTGGTTCTTAGAAAGTAGTGGAATTTTAGGCTTAAATGAGATAAGATTTACCTCATATTCATCTTCGTCATCGGATATGGTAGAGTTTCTCATAGCACTGTGCCATATACTGTGCTTTCGAGGTAGAATTAGCACAGAGCTTCGCTGTAAGGCATTGTGCCACATTTTTTTCTTCATCATCCGAATCTATGTCTCCCCAAACAGCTGCGATCATAGCCTTCTTGTACTCCTTCTTCGCTTAAACTTTCTTTTATTTGGATGTCTCATCCTTCCATGATGAGCATTCTTTAATCCTACTATTATAGTCACCATGCTAAAAAAATTCAGAGTTAGTAGCACTTTTCTTGAGATAGTTTTTGTTCTTTTGAAGGAAATTTTTAAATCTCCTTGTAAGCAATGTAACTTCCTCATCATTGTCACTTTCCTCAACATCACAATCAATTCTCAAGGCTAGACCTTTATTTTTTAGTTTAGGAGTCTTAGAATCTAAAATAAGCTCTAGAGAAAGTTTGCACAAATCCTTGGCTACTTGAATAGCAGTAACTTTTGGAAGCCAACGATCGGTCAAACTTCTTAAGACCTTCCTAACCAAATCTTCAGAATCATAAATCTTTCCAAGATATCTTAATTCATTAGTAACAATAGTAAACTTAGTGAACATTTCTTCTATTGATTGATCATGATCCATTTTAAACAATTCATACTTTTGAACTAATAAATCAATACGAGATTGTTTTACTTCATTGGTACCTTCATGGGCTAACTCAGGAGTGTCCCATATTTCCTTTGCACTAGCATACGCCGAGATTCTAGAATACTCTTCTCGTCCAACTCCATATTGAAGAATACTCATTGCTTTAAAATTCTTTTCAGCCTTTGCATAGTCGATTGAGTCGTACTCATCCTCATCTTTTTCAATCAATTTTCCGTTCGTGTCTTTTGTTTGAATTGGAATGGGACCTTTCCTTATTACCTTCCAACACTCGTAGTCGGATACTTGAATATATATTCTCATTCTGGTTTTCCACCATGAATAATTTGTGCCGTTGAAGATCGGACACTTTGAGTACCTGTCACGAATTTCATCCTGCGTATACATACTTACTATTCTCAAGGGGTTAGCCTTATAAGAATAGTTGGCTCTGATACCAATTCTTAGTTCGCAAGATATTAATTACAAATGAATAGGATCGATTAGATTAAAATTAATCGTGCAAAAAAATGAATTTTTAAAGTTATGGCACTGTAACATGCACTATGTTTCAACTGAAATTGAGATTTCGAGATTGAGTTGAAACACACTGCATAAGCGGATAATAAATAGCAATGGGGACACAAAAGAGTTTTAACGTGGTTCAATCTCTACTCCGAGATATACGTCCACAAAATCCACTAATAGCGAATTCCCCTAATACCTCACTCATGGTACAAGTCCCCACTACTAACTCTAGTTGTGCTCCCCAACACTTAACTATAAGTGTTGCTAAGTTGAATCAAATTCAAACTCATGTACCCAACCCATCACTCTCTATAATAATGTGGAAATTACAGAAAGATTTTATCCTCAAACAAGTGCTTCTCAAATAAGCAGATAGAGGCTTCGATAAACTCCTAGGTAACCACCTTAGTAATGTCAGAACACTGTGCTATACTATGTGCTTCTGGGGATTTTGTTTTTCATAAAATACTCACGATAGCTCTGGAAAAACATATCAGAATGAGATGTATGCTCATATTTTTAAAAGAAGATTGAAGATCAATTTCCTTATGAAAAGATATGATCCAATCTCACGGACCTATCATATCTTTTAATAAGGATGTTTTTCTTCAATCTTCTTGAAATATTATCTTTCTAAAAACTTATCTATTTCAAGATTTTTTGCAAAGATATTTATTTCTTTTCCATAACAAATTAGTTTTAAAAGGGGTCAATCTCTACTCCGAGATCTACGTCCACAAAATCCACTAATAGCGAATTCCCCTAATACCTCCCTCAAGGTACAAGTCCCCACTACTAACTCTAGTAGTGCTCCCCAACACTTAACTATAAGTGTTGCTAAGTTGAATCAAATACAAACTCATGTACCCAACCCAACACTCTCTATAATAATGTGAAAATTACAGAAAGATTTTATCCTCAAACAAGTGCTTCTCAAATAAGCAGATAGAGGCTTCGATAAACTCCTAGGTAACCACCTTAGTAATGTCAGAACACTGTGCTATACTCTGTGCTTCTGGGGATTTCGTTTTTCATAAAATACTCACGATAGCTCTGGAAAAATATATCAGAATGAGATGTATGCTCATATTTTTAAAAGAAGATTGAAGATCAATTTCCTTATGAAAAGATATGATCCTATGTTACGGACCTATGATATCTTTTAATAAGGATGTTTTTCTTCAATCTTCTTGAAATATTATTTTTCTAAAAACTAATCTATTTCAATATATTTTTGCAAAGATATTTATTTATTTTCCATAACAAATTAGCTTTTAGAAATCTTGTATCTTTAAAAGAAAAATCAAATTTTTGAAATCCCCTTTTTTTATTTCAAAGGAATTTTATGTAATTTTTATTATTGTGTTATTTATTTTACTAACTCTAGTAAAATTAAATAAACACAATAATGTCATATTACATAATAATCCTTTTATAATAGCACACATATTCAAACATACTAATTTGGTTACTTATTACATGTTCGGCTATAATTAGAAGTCAAACATTCTTCCATGATTAGCAATCTTGATCATCCAAACTTCTTTTGACAAATTTGTACCATGAAACAACCAAACATGTTATATATACAAAAATATGTTTATCATCATCAAAATACCTAGGGACATAGAGTCCTTCATCCCTCAAAGCATTGCCCATTTGCTTCACGATTTTCAGACACACAATTTTTTGACATTAGTATCTTTGATTATGTATACATAAATATGTTTGGAAACAAAGCTCTTTTAATCGTGAAATTAGACTTGCTTTTATGGGCTAGTAGAATGTAAATAGTTTGACAAATATCCTTTATTAGTAATTCAGGCGACATTTGTTGAGACAAAAAAACATTTGAAAGGAAAATAATAATCTATGATACACATTTTTCACGTGTCAAACAAATTTACAAATTTATTTTCCATTTTTTGTTTTTCTTGATGGGAAGATAAATTTCATTAATCGAAAGTGATACGACATCTAAAATCGATATTAAAGAAGAACGAAATACAACCTAACTTGATCAACTAATATTATTTACGATATAACTATGATAATAATGAACCAGATTTGACAATATAGCATAGCCCCCGTTTAACTAGTGGAAAAATGATAATTTGCGTCGGCCTATTTGCGTCGGACGCTGGAAGAACTGACGCAAATGCTTAGGAAGAGACTATTTGCAACGGACATCATAAAACGTGCGACGCAAATGACCACGGCAGATGAGTGGTAGGGTCAATTGCGTCGCATAATAACGAGGAAGCGACGCAAATGACGAACCCCTGTGGCTAGACGGATCACACAATCTGCGTCGCACGTTGCTCCCGTGCGACGCACATGGTTGGATCCCGTGATTTGCGTCGTGTGCTGAGGAGATGCGACACACATCACTGCAGCTATCCACCCCTTGGACACTCCCCTATCTGCGTCGCACGTTGCTTTTGTGCGATACAAAAAGTAATTTGCGTCGGACTGTAACAGGCTTATTTTTAAGAGTTAATTATGTTTTGAATATTCTTATTTTATTTGGGTTAAGAGTATGAATATTTAATTCTGTCGTATTTGTAATATATTTATTTGTTTAATTTTATGAAGTTAGTATTTCTAATATTACTATATATTTTGAATTTTAAGTATTTAAAATTAGTTGAGTGGTATTTTGCCAATTTAGAAAACCAAAGTCGGTCCCTCTACTTTGCCTTTGTCGGTTTGGAAACCAAACCATTAAAACCCATATTCTTATCTTCTCTATTCAGTTTTCTCACTCAAACCCAAACCCAAACCCCCTCAACTCTCTCTCTCCCCGACATCCTCCTCTTCCCCGATCTCTGTCCCACCTATGCTCCTACCTCACTGGCGTTCCTAAGCTTGCCGGAGCCTTGTTTCCTCGCCGCTTCTCTGTCTCTCTCATCCCTCGAAACTCTTTCTCTCTCCTCGTCGCGCGCTGGCTATTGCGGTTGGTGCTGCTGCGATTGTTGTGGTGTTCGCCGGTGGACTCGGTTGTCGTGCTGCCGCCGGTCTGTTTTCCCCTCCCATGTTCTTGTTCGATGCTGCTGTTGTCGACCTGAGCTCGCCGCCGTCATCCTCCTCTCTCCTCTAGTTTGTGGTTGTTGTTGTTATTGCCGCTGTTTGTCTGCGACGCCGTGTCGCTGGTGGTTCTTGCCGCCACTTCTTTTACCTCCCTAAAGGTATTACACCCTTTTTCCTGTTTGTTGGATGTTGTTGTTGTTTCTTCTAATTTTGAATGAAGATTAATAATTGGGTAGTGGATGCTGAATTGTAAATGTTAGTTTTATGTTGCAATTTGATGATCTTAAACTTATAGTTGCTGGTTATTTGTTGGATTAGTATATGTTAGGGAGAAGTTGTGGGCTGTGAACTAAATTGATTTATGGTAGAGATTATCTTTGAAATTAATTATATGATTGGTAAATTATTTAGTTTCTAAACAAGATGAATAAGTATCTTCAAAGGTTATTATTTAGATTAATATATGTTAGAATGTGATTGATAGATTACTTAATTGCTGTGATTAGTATAGAACTACTTGTACTTGAAATTGAATTTACTTATTATATGTAATCTCAAAGATGGTTAATAAGTTAAGGGACTGATTATATAATGTTGTAAAATTAGTTCATGTGTTGGTATAATAGATATGCTATTCAATTACTTGTTTGAATACGTACTCAATGAGCTTAGATGTCTTAGTCTCAGTAATATAATATTTAAGAAACAATGGTTTGAGTATAAGTTGTAAATTATAGTTTTGTCAAGGAATTCTAGTATGACAAATTGGTATTCTGACTACGTAAAACATTTGGTATAGTTAGTCTGGTCAAGAAGACAATGTCAGGGCCATTAGTAAGTTGTACTATTATAAAGATTAATTTATATAATTTATCTAAATGTTCAGTGGGGCATAATTATACCATATAAACTATAATTTCATGCTTGCTAATTGGTTTTGTAATTCTTGGAATGACATTAATCAGAATAGTTATATAAATGAGAAACAATGTTATTATTGAGATCATAGAGTTAGCTTTTGAGATGCAGTTTAACTAGTTTATAATGGAAGGATGTCAGACTGTTAGTAGAGTGGTGAAAATATTATAAGAAGAATGTTCATCGATTTATTCTATTTATCTAGAACTTAATAAGAATAGCTAATAGCTCTTGTCATTGTTGTTAAGATAAATCTAATGATTAATTGTGGAGAGTAAAAGAGTATAATATGATTTTAGATGTTTAATGGTGTCATGAAGAAGAACCACTTAACTAGACTTTGGGAAGCTAATTACTTAATTAGTTCTCTCACAAAAAGTTATAAAAGGGATTAACTAAGTATTGCTAACAATGATGATTTTGGAGATAGTTTAATTTAACTAATTGTGGACGAGACTACTAAGGTGGTGTTTCTAGATAAGGTTTTGGTTTGATAACTACAAATGGAGTAATATAATAAATTTGGATTATCTGATTCATGGTCGCTAAAATGAGTTTGTACGTGAGTTTTTGTAAATAAGTGAATACAAGGTTAATGATTACTTTAAAGGAGATTCAGTTATTTGATTCACTTGTTCTGTAATTAGGAAAGGGATGGACTCCACAATGCAAGGGTGAGTATGATTCCTAGATGGGTTCACTGTTGATTACGTTAATTAGAATTCAGTTAATGGTATAACTTGGACCATATTTAGTCACTCTAAACCTTTGATTGGTGAACCTCGAGTTGTGGAGTTTAAGTTAACTCTCCTTAGTTAATTCTAAGTGAGAGACCTATTGCGAGTGTTCTTGGTGTTTGATAATCGTTATTATCATTATTAAGATGAGTCTACATCGATATTTGTGAAGTGGAAAAGAATATGAACTATCTATACGCAAAAGTATGTGATGTGTAGGATTGGTTTAGTAACTCTCGTTAGTTAATTCTAACTGAGAGATCTATTAGTTGTTGTGGTTTATAAGTTTCATGATTGGAATTGGATTGCATATAAAAGTATATCTGTATTGATATGAAATACTCACTTATAAAGATACTATGTCAAACGATTATAGTTATCTGAGGAGAAATCTTCTGGTTGATTTGTTGTTCAAAGTTTGTTGTTAAGAATTATTATAACTATGGATGAGTTCCAAGAATGATTTGATTGTGATATGATGATAATCAAAAGGAATCTAAAGGGAAAGTAGCCTCGTCTGAGTCGACGGATGAGGTGACACGAACAGTGCCCTATGGACTGTGAACCTTAGGGGCCCCACAGGGAAACATGCCCATTGCTCTGTGGGGCGATAATCGGGCGATATATCAGGAAATGCGAAACCTGTGGATGGCTGATTAAATCAGCGGAAAATGTACTCCGGACTAGTCGCGGTTATTGGCCAAAAGTAAAGCGAATGGTTGGGTGACGACCCCCACTGTCGGAGTGTAAGCTTTGTCTCCTCCGCCGCGTTCTATTTCCCCCTGGTTAAAAAGAAAGTTATCTCAACTTATGAAAGTTATTTTGATATTGGATTCCCGATAAGGAATCATATCATGGTAAGTTGTTTCGATATTGGATTCCCGATAAGGAATCATATCAGGTAATATAATTATGATATTGATTCCTGATAAGGACTCATACTTGGATATTGGATTCCCGATAAGGAATCGTGTCATGGAATGTTGTCATGTTATTGAATTCCTGATAAGGAATTGGTTGTAAAGGTATAAGAAAATGATTAATATAGTATTTGAGAATATAAGTTGGATTTCTGATAAGAAATCGATTAAAGGAAATAAGTTATATAACCTATATCAGAGTTGGTTAACTTAGATTCCTCATAAGGAATTGTGATATGTTGAAAGCTAATTAAATGAAGATATATGAAATATGTCTCTGTGTTTGCTGTTATATGAACGATGGTGTACTATGAAGAGAATTTAATAATGGTATTGCATGTATGTGTCCGATAGGACTAATGCTATACATTGTTATGACATGTGTGATTAATCTGAGCATGATGATTGTTGAGAGTCGTTTTCAAGTAAAAGCCACCAAAGCATGTGTTACTCTTGTTTACGGGTTTAGTACTCAGCTTTGCTGATGTGTCTGTATGTTGTTTTGTCATTTATATGGCATGTCACTTGGTGGGTGGCAGTATCCTAAATGTTTCAGGTTGAAGCCATAAGTTAATCTTTTGCGAGTTGAAGCTGATACGAGATGATGTAGTATTGTATTTGTCTTGGAAGTGAGGACGCTCGACGTTGTAATAGTTAGCAATTAATTTATTATAACCTATTTCTGTATTTAAGAGTTGTTAGTGTTCCTGATTCTCTATTGGTGTTGCTCCGTGAAAGCGTTGAGGTTGTTGAGTTTGGAATATTTTATAAATTGAAATTGTAACAGGTTTAAATTATTTCCCGTTTTAGGGTTGTCCTATTTTCAAAGGAAACTCTGCTGGATTTTCTATAGGAATTTATTAGAACGGTATGAGAATCAGGGCCGTGTTGTAATAGTTAAAATGAAATTGAATAGAATTGGGAATTGAGTTCCACACTCTCCGATGTAGTTCGGTGAGTGTGATGGTAATAGTTCGGGTTATCTCAAACAGTGTCTCTTCCGTTGTGCTTAATTCTCAGTAAGCTGGTCGGAAACATCTGGGCTGTTACAGACCCTTGGGCCCGTCCGACGCAAATGAGCTTGGCCCAAATTACTTTTTCCAACTGCATAGTCGAGCCCTAAACAGTTTTTCCACTCTCAAACTCGCACTCACTTTCTCTCTCTCTCCTGCGATTGCGACAAACTCACCCTTACCGGCAATCCCTCACCCTCGCCGGTGCTCCCTCACCCTCTCCTGTGAACGTCCCTTACCACCTCTCTCTCTCTCCCACCTCTCTCATTTGTTTGGCTTTCAGCCGAAATTGGCTAGGGTTTTTCTTCACCCTCAGAATCTGCAGCAGCCATGGGTGAGCCTCCCCCCCTCTCAAATTCTCCTTTCTCTCTCCTCCCGTCATGTCTTCTTCGCGACTAGATGTTTTCCAAGATCATCATTCTCCAGATTTGAATAGACCATTCAAAGATCTATTCTTTGATAATCGATTTGCAACGACCTTTTTTTTCGAAGTTTAATTTCTACAAATTATGATCGATTTTTTTTGGAGGTAATAGCTTCAGATCTGATCTTATTTTCTCAACATCTATCTCTCATCTTTAGTTTTTTTAGATTTCCAGTTTTATCAAAACCTTTTCAACAGTTCTTCTTCACCAAGCGCATAAGCTTACAATTACCAATCATGGAACTCCTAGAATTGGTGAATTTGCTCGAAATTTCACTATTATGGTTAGAATCAAAGGCCCAGTAAGCTACCTTTCTCGCTATCTCTCTCTCTCTCCTCTCATTTCAATTCCATTAAAGTATGTTTGCTGATTTTTCCCTATTTTTGGAATCATTTTAGGACCCAAAAGGTTAAAGATGAGAAACCATGTATTTCATCAACACCAGTAAGTTTCAAACTTATATTGTCTGCTAAATATTGGAACTTTGTTCCCCTTTAATCAGATTGTAGAACTTTGCTATTTTTATACAGTTCTGACAAGACAACTCTTCCAGCTTCGGGGTTGTTGTTGCCTCATAATTTTCTGAATTCTATTGAGTGTGTAAATCATGCTAAGATCCCTTCTCTTTGGGTTGGGTTCTCTTCTAGAATGACAATATGACACGCATTTTCTCAATGATCTTTTCTTATTATGTGTTTACTAATTGAGGCATTTAATTTTTAATGCTTTGTGCCTCTAGAGCCTAGGTTATTATCTTCTCCAGTAGTAATTAATAATGGATGTTTTGTGATATTAGAGAATGAGATAACTTTGTTGTGTGTTACGAAGCTGAGAGGATGGTTTGATGCTGGAGTTTTTCTATAAAGTATTTTCTTGCTATAAGTAAAAATTTTAATATGTCAATTTTGTTTATTTTTAAGCATATGTTGAACTGGTTTCTTCTTGTATTATTTGCTCACTACCCATTCATAGCTTCAAATGAACTGAAGCTTAAAGTAGTGCAACAATAGGAAAATATTTCCGAGGTTTGTAGGGAAGCCAATACCAGACTGATCAAGTAAATGCAAATCTGTGCCTGCCAATGCACAAACCGAACCAAAGGAATCTGATAGGAAACGCTTAAAACAGATGGTTAGTCCCCCCCCCATTGGTCCATTTAAGTTTCATTTTGTTGTTGCTATGGGAGTCTTGATTTACTTTGTTGTGATCTCTTTGCAGTTCCTGGCGTGACTGTTAGTTGTACCTTGTCAAATTGGATTTCTTTGCCAAATCAAACTGCATCGTCGATGAACGCTACTCCTACAGTTCCTCTAGAAAGATCAGTAAGTTGATGGATGGTTCATTGATGAGAATGTCTTCAACTAGGAAATCGAAGGTTAGATGTGGTAGTTCTTAGAACTTTGAACGCTCATTGTTGGTGATGGTTGTCTTTATGTGAAGCCTTAGGATGTACATCTCTGTTTTTAAGAGGCTTTTTATGTTTAAAAAGTTTGAGGTTACAATTGCTTGTTTACATTTCAAGCTTGAACTTGACTTGCTTTTTTATTGTATTGTTTTGTGTTAATTTCTTCTGGCTTACAATGCTTACCCCTAGCTCTATTATCTTAATTACTGATTCGCTATGATGATTGATGTGTTTAATTTTTGAGTTCTATTTTCGTTTCATGTTATATTGGAGTGTTGATTATGCTTCTACCACTTGTGAGTGAGGTATCCTTGCTGTGGGAATAAAGATGTTTTCAAGCTACATCCATCGGAAGATACGTGTCACTTAGTTGATGCCAATAATTTGGTTCAATTTGTTTTCCTACTTCATGATATAGAATGAAATCTGCAGTTGGATGCCTCGTAGCTTGTCTTTGTCAACTATGTTTTGGTGTTTTTGTTACATGGCATTCGGCGAGTATAACATGGAGGCTTAGATTTCTCAGTTACCACTTCCCACTTCACTTACTCTATTGTGATGTTATGCTGGACCTTCTCGTTCAATTCCTTCTGTTTTGATGCTAAACTTAACAAAAATTTACTGTGCTTTTTATTAATTTTTTATTTGAATTGTTCATGAGGTGAGTTATATCATTCTGTAACTATAGAATAATGTACAAACGCGCAACTTTATCTTAATTTGCTTCAATAGTTGATTTGCAGACAACTATTTTGTATGTGTTTGTGTTGATCTTTGGACTGGACTCGTTATTGACTTATTCAGAGAGTACTACACCAGTAATACTATTATTGGTAGTGAAAAATTATTTTTTTATTTTTAAAATGCTCATTTGCGTCGCATGTTACCTAACATGTGACACAAATGGCTTTTTTTTTACGTTAAAAAAATGCCATTTGCGTCACATGTAACCTTACATGTGACGCAAATGGCTTTTTTTATACGTAAAAAAATGCCATTTGCGTAGCATGTAACCTTACATGCGACGCAAATGACTTTTTTTATACGTAAAAAAAATGCCATTTGCGTAGCATGTAACCTTACATGCGACGCAAATGACTTTTTTTATACGTAAAAAAAATGTCATTTGCGTCGCATGTAACCTTACATGCGACGCAAATGACTCATATTTTGCGTCGAACACCAAACAGACACAGATCACTTCTGTGCTATTTGCGTCGAGACCTGTAGCGTCGGACCTGGAACCGACGCAAATGAGGGTCCCGGATCCGACGCAAATCATATTTTCTGTACTAGTGTTTGTTCAGTGAATCATGCAACTTTCCATGAGAGCACATATCATTCTCACAAAGTTTTTAGAAGATATCTCTATATTGGACCATGTAGATAGCGTACGAAAACCCAATATTGGTTGCAAATTTATGCAGCAAACCAATAAAAACCAAACTCTAAACTCATATAAGGGGAGTCTAACAAATCAAACTCTGAACTCCCGTTAGAGGAGACAAAGAACCCAATAATTGGATAGCAAACTCTCCAACAGAGAAGAGATGATTATTATTAACGAAAACTAGAAAAGCAAGTGGATATGAGTAGAAATTAGGGTTTACCATCATCGAAAGGTTGGTGGCTGCCCTAAAATAATGGAAGAAAAACTAAGGTTTTTAGGGGGGAAAGGGAGAGAAAGAGAGGGACAACTTGTGGTTTTTCCTCTTTTTGGTTCATTGCAAGAAAAGTTGAAAAAAAAGTTAAGAAGTTGATATATTTTGGTAAATGGTAATCGTTTGTAATCATTAGTTTTAATTAATATATCACAAGCAACACGTATCTATCACAAGCAAGGGATGAAAAATTCCAGCTCTAAAACGTGGCAAGCCCCTCCTGTGGGGATAGTGAAGATCAATGTAGATGCCTCGCTTGCGGTGGAAGGATGGGTGGGTCTTAGTGCTGCAGCCCGTGGCTCGTGTGGGGAGGTTCTGCTTGCAGCTTCTCGTCGCCAAAGAGTGCACTGGACTCCAAAAATTGCCGATGCCAAGACCCTTGCGATGGGTGTCCGACTAGGCAAGCGTTTTGGGCTTAAGGAGGTAATTGAATCTGATTGTCAAGTGCTCATCAACCGCACCTCTCGAAGAGTGCCATCTTTCTCTCGGTTCTAGACTCTATTCTTCATGATATCCTCTCTTCATGTACTTCATTTACTTGTATTATGTGGTCTCATGTTTTGCGTGATGGGAACTTTGTTGCCCATCATTAATCTAAGCTAGTTCCTTTTGGTACTAAATAAATCTGGGAAAACCATGCTTCTGTGGAGGTGGTGCCCTATGTACTTATGGACATGTTGTCCTTAAATTAATACTAGCTTGCTTGTTTCCCCTAAAAAAAATTATATTCTCTTTTTGGTTCACATTTCTTAAACTATTTCCTTCTCCACCAATCACTATCGCTACATCTCATCTTATGCTCCAACCACATCTTTGTCTATATATCTGGCAATTTTAAATTGTATCAATTAATCAAAGTGGTTATTAGTTATTACTCTAGAGCTTCAAAAAATTGTACGTCTGAGTCTACTATCACAATATTAAAATGCCAATTATGTTACAGAAACAAGCATAAAAAAAGTAACCGAACTCACATAGTAATCGATCGGCTGAAAACTCAAATACCAAATTTATTTTAGGAGTTAGAACTCAGATGGAGATCCCCCTGCTTTTATTTTTATTTTATGCACAAACTATGGATCCAAAAATGTCTCAACAAGTCTAGGACAGCACAAGAATACAAAATGCAAAAACTATCACGCCAACATTACATCTTGACCCGAAAATACAAATTCATCAGCAAAAACTTACAAAAAACTGAAAAACAAATATCAATTGTGTTTTGGGCCCATAATATGATAGAGCCTAATAACATGACAAGGATAAAATACCCTTACCGGGAACTAAGCCTCACATATTAGCCCATAGCTTTGCTTGGCCCATACTCTCTAAAGTTACGAGCATACCCCTGTTGACACTACAATATACAATTCACATCTTGAACAGTACTCTATAAATAGAGAACACATCCCCATAACTCAGGTATATAATTTCTACCATTTGACAGTTTTTCTCACTACTTTCTCTTTCTAAAGAGCTATTTACTGACTTGAGCATTAGATGGGCGATCCCGGGTCACCCCCGGGGTAGGTTCCCTATCATACAAGATTCAAATTGACCGGAACAAGAATTGATCGAATTAGACAGGGGCACAGCTCGAGATGACTCCCCAAATATCATTTGTCCAGTTTCGAGTACCGAAACAGATTGACGCCATCTGTGGGGATCGTTAAACAAAAGGTCATAGCTACTTGAGTACGCCCACGTCGTTCATACATGACCCAAGTTAATCACTCTATTGAGTCAGTCAACCACGCAAGCAAGGAGAATCTCATGAGCCTCCAGTGCACTAGAGAATACAAGCAGACGATAAACTAATGTGCCCGGAAATGTGAGGGAGGCGAGCGTAAATTTGGATTCCAAATCCCTTACGACAAGGCTCCAACAAAATACCTCCTTTGAATCCTTAGCTTGGGTCTCACTAGCCTTCAAGATAGCCCACATGTAACCACCATACACTCTTCGGACTCTTGGGGCTCATTAGCCCCTAAAGTTTACTCTAAGAAGTTCACCGCACCTCCCTCGAACCCTTGGGGGCTCATCAGTTTTCAGGTTAGTTCAAAAAGGTCACCTGGATGGTCTTTGAACATTTGCAGGCGCCCCAGTCACAAAATAGTTCGAGGAGGTCATCGAGATGGCCTTCAAATAATTCTAGGTGATCCATCAGAGGTCTCCTCATGCGATCTTCGAATGCTCATGGATGTCCCATCCTCTATATAATTCGAAGAGGTCCTCTCATACGGCCTTCAAATATTCATAGAAGCCCGAGATGGCCTTCAAAATATTATGGATGACCCATCTCCAATAGGTCGAAGAGGTCCCCCCATTCGACCTTTGAACACCCATGGATGTCCTATCCTCAATATAGTTCGAAGAGGTCCTCTCATACAGCCTTCAAACATTCATAGAAACCCAAGGTGGCCTTCAAATTATTCTGGGTGACCCATCGTCAATAGTTCGAAGAGATCCCCTTATGCGAAAATATCATAAAATAAAATATTTATATATATGTCTTATAATTCTCAATTCCCAATGCAACCAGTAAATATAAGTATAATTAAAAACGCAAAATTTAACGGGTCCAAAGCTAGCAATAACTCTATGTACAATGCTAAACTTTCCATAATACACATGCACCTTATGCACACGGAGAAGGCAAGTACAAGCAAAAAACATGGCCATTGTTTCACACGCATAGTTGTAGGGTAACTTTTTTTAGGAAAGTATACCTTAACCAAAACAAAGACTTATATAAACAACAATTCGTCTTGCGTGGACCCGGTTCACAGTAAAAATAGTGTGGACCAGGCCTAGACACGTGACCCACTACAAACTAGTCACTCCCGCTTTCCAAAATCCGCGCGATTTTCTCTCTCTTCAATAAGATTCTATTGCCCTAAAATTTTAACAAAAACAGTTGTTCAGGACAAACATACACTATATCATTTTAAAATACACTATATCATGTCAAAATACACTATCATGTCAAACACTATAACGATCGATTATGATAATTTTGTGTAGTATACAAATAAACTACACTATAACATTTCAAAATACACTATATCATGTCAAAA
Source organism: Beta corolliflora (assembly GCA_947648045.1). NCBI lineage: Eukaryota > Viridiplantae > Streptophyta > Magnoliopsida > Caryophyllales > Amaranthaceae > Beta > Beta corolliflora. The sequence continues at coordinate 204,486 of CANSZD010002665.1, read as the reverse complement.
CACACTATCTCATGCAACTCTATCATGTCAAAAAACACAGCAAAACACTATCATGTCAAAATACACTATATCATTTCAAAATACACTATATCATGTCAATATACACTATAACATGCAACACTATCATGCCAAAAAACTCAGCAAAACACTATCATTTTAAAATACACTATATCATATTTAAATACACTATATTATTTCAAAATACACTATATTATTTCAAAAATACACTATCAGGAGAGTGAAGTTATCAGAGGAGAGAGAAGTTATCAGGAGAGAGAAAAGAGTGGAAGACTGAACGCGGCAAAAACGGAAAGTTGTAATCATTAAAACTCACGTGAGATGGATAAGGTGCACACTAAGTTAGTGTGCACCGGGTTCATATTAGTTTTTTTATATAAACAATATATCTCTTGGTTATTTTTATTTTGGTTTTATCACTAATTAAATGACTATTTTTCATTAGGTGATGCACGTTAATCAGAGCAGTGCCTCCATACTCCGACTTCCACGCACTCAGCTTGGCGTTGTATCCTCATGCCAGCAATAAGTTGGCTTTAGAGGGGGACTAAGGGTGGGCCTAATGGGCCAAGTTAGTCCTGAGATAGGGTAAGCCTAGGCTCGACCTGATATGTGCCATAAAAAGAGATCTTGTCTATTTTAGTTGAGTTTAAATCAACTAAATACTATTCAACCTACTACCATGGAGCAAACATGCAGGTGGTATATATTGATAACTCTAAAACCAAATCAAATTTCTCGAATGAAGGAATATATAAGAATAACAAAGAAGTCAAAAAGGGGAAATATTTTTAGTTATGCAAATACTCTTAGAATATAATAAAGAGAAAATAAAAAGCAGATATATGTATTTTCATAGATTGATTTCGATTTGTTATTGCAAAAACGGTTTTTTCACCATATACCCTTGACAAATTTTTTTTGCACCGTATACCCTCGCAAGTTTCCAAATTCACCATATACCCTCCACTTTTCAAAAAATACATCAACTTGCCCTTAATGACTAACGGCGTTAACGTCCGTTAATCATTAACCCCTAATCCCCCCTAACCCTAATTAATTAACCTAAATCTAAGCCAAACCCTAACCCTAACTCCCTAATCTAATACCCTAACCCTAACCACCCTCCCCCACCCTTTACCCTCTCCCCCCACTGCCCCACCACCCCGAAGCCCCCTCCCCACCACCCCGAAGCCCCTCTCCTCTTCCCCCCCGTCGCACGCACACGACCCCCTCCCCTTCCCTTCCCCGCCGTCGCGCACCCCGAAATGAAAAAAAAAAATCGAAAACGAATTAAGACCAAATCAATTTGGAGAACTTCTCGAAGAGATTGAAGGCGCTCTACTCGAATTGGAGAGAGAATAAGTCGATTTATGGGGAGATTCCGAGGCATTAGCAATTGCGACGCCTCCCGCATCGGAGGATTTGCGGTTAATATACGGTTGAGAGGGATGGGGGCCGCGGGGGAAGTGGGAGGGAGGAGGGGGTTACTGGGCTTCGGGGGGGGGGAGGAGGCGGGGGCCGCGGGGTGTGGGAAGGGGGGATGCGGGGGTGGGAAGGGGGGGAGGGATGGTGGGGGAAGGGGTTGGGGCTGCTGCGGGGGTGGGGTGGGGGTGGGGGTGGGGGAGGGGGGTGGGGGTGTTAGGCTTAGGGTATTAGGGTTAGGGTTAGGGTTAGTGGTAGATTTAGGTTAGTTAATTAGGGTTAGAGGGGGAATTAGGTGTTAATGACTAACGGAGTTTAACCCCGTTAGTCATTAAGGATAAGTGGGTGTATTTTTTCAAAAGTGAGGGGTATATGGTGAATTTCAAAAGTCGAAAGGGTATATGGTGCAAAAAAAATTGTCAGGGGTATATGGTGAAAAAACCGTTGAAAAAAATAATATCAATCACAAATATGTTGATTATGTACCATAAATTTGCAATGTTTCCATCAACCAGTATTTTTCCGATCTTTTAAATCTTAGTTGTCTAAGAAAAGGAGCCATTGACTATAATCAAAATTTATGTTTTCCTACTTATACGTCTTTTAGATTATTGTCAATTCTAGGGAAATAATAGCGATAAGATTAATTACTATAGATAAGTCATAAGTCATTATTGTGCAAAGATACGAGTCGTAAGTCGAGTCTTAAATTATTGTCAATACAAGCTCATAAAATTTTAAATCATTCAACCACTAATTTCCTCTAGACATGTACTTATGCTTTAGGAAAGTTATACATACTTGGGTGTTCTTTATAGATAATTATCAGCTTACGATTTTTCTTCTTAAACTTATATGGATTTATCTTCTATTCTTTACTTTTATGGCATGACCGGAGCTAGTGGTTAACTGGGTGCAATCATAATTAACTAAAGTGATAATATGTAGAGTCTCTCAATTCGCAACTAATTAAATGAGACGAATAACATACATGGGTTTCATGATCATAACATGCACCCTCGACATAAATTCCACATACTTCCCACAATAGGGAGGTATATTTTGCGGTCCCAAAAGTGCTCACACTAAATTTAATATAATTCAACCCAAAACAGTTTAATAATAAAACTTAGAAAATTCATTACATAAATCAATTGCAACATAGTCATAAAATATAATAACTATATTTAGTTGAAATTTATGTTACTCATGTTTTTCTACTTAATTGTTTTATATAATATGAAGATTTTTTATATATTTTCCTTAAGTAAACTACAACTTGTATCAATGTGAAAGTCTCCAACTGAACTGAACTGAACTGAACTGAATTGAACTGAACTGAACTGAACTGAACTGAACTGAACTGAACTTAACTGAACTGAAAATAAGCTAGGGAGAACAGGCCTTTGGTGTCCGAAGGCCGAAATCTTTATTTCAATTTTATTAGGAGTAGTTGAATGTAAAATGTCATGAAATATATTGTTTATTTAATAATTTGATCGAGTCAGACATTTTTTAACTAGAAGTGGATAACACATTTCCTTTTTAATCTTTTTCGTACAAATATATTTTGAGGGAAGGAGAGTAAAACAAAAAAAAATTCCGTGAAGGCCCAAAACCTAGTTAAGAATAAAACATTTTTTTAATATATTAACAATATGACCAATTACGTAACCAGCTAATCGTAATATATAGAAATAGCATACAAAGATATTCTTATGGACAACTAGACCAAGTACACGATTTTTGGTATCATAAATTCATATTTGACAAGCATTACTAATTTCCGATCTACTAATCGGCTAATCGCCCCTTGCTTACAGTCCGTGAATAAATAAGACGATTGAAATCAACGAAATAATATTTGCACTTAATAATTCGAATACGTGCAACCGATAAGCGAAGTTGCTATCGTGAACATTGGAGTGTCAAGGCATCAAGATGATAAAATAAGGCTTTAAGCAGATCCATGATAGAGGTATAAAGCTTATATTCCAATATAATGTTGTTTTTTTCATGTAAAGATAAAGTCCATTTGATTTTTTTCTTGGCTAAATCGTGTTCAGAAGGTGGTACCCAAATATATCATTGAAGACTTGCTCTCCACTATTGACTTTAGATCTTGGAATGCTACTAAGGAGTTAAGGACAATGTTATATAAAGCCCATATTTAAACCAGATATTCCAAAACTCATCTCTTCATCTTCATTCCATCAAAATGGCTCTCAATCGCGCTGCTATCATGACCTTCTTTGTCATGACTTTGGTGGCAATTTCATCTGCTAGTGATTCCTATAGCCCTGCTACAGAATACAAGAAACCATCTTACTCTCCAGTATATACATCTCCCATTTACACTCCATCACCTGAATACACACCATCCCCAGTATACAAGTCTCCACACAAGTCTCCAGAGTATTCGCCATCCCCGGCCTACAAGTCCCCAGAGTACTCACCAGCCCCGACATACAAGTCTCCAGAGTACTCACCATCCCCAGTATACAAGTCTCGAGAGTACTCACCATCCCCATCATATAAGTCTCCAGAGTATTCACCATCTCCGGTATACAAATCTCCAGAGTATTCACCATCTCTGGTATACAAATCTCCAGAGTATTCCCCATCCCCAGTGTACAAGTCACCAGAGTACACCTCATCTCCTGAATACAAGGCCCCATTATACGAGACACCAATTTACAGCCCATCCCCCGTATACAAGTCACCAGTATACACCCCATCTCCTGTATATGAGGCACCAATTTACAGCTCATCCCCTGTATACACCCCACCTCCAGAATACGAGGCACTAGTATACAGTCCATCCCCCGTCTACAAGTCACCGGTATAAAAGGCACCAATTTACAACCCATCCCCCGTCTACAAGTCACCAGTATACGAGGCACCAGTTTACAGCCCATCCCCCGTATACAAGTCACTTGTATACACCCCATCTCTAGTATATAAGGCACCAGTTTACAGCCCATCCCCCATCTACAAGTCACCTGTATACACCCCATCTCCAGTATACAAGGCACCTGTATACAGCCCATCCCCCATCTACAAGTCACCAATATATGAGGCACCTGTTTACAGCCCATCCCCCTTATATAAGTCACCTATATACACCCCATCTCCAGTATACAAGGCACCAGTGTACAGTCCATCCCCCATCTACAAGTCACCTGTGTACACCCCATCTCTTGTATACAAGGCACCTGTATATAGCCCATCGCCCGACTACAAGTCACCAGTATACGAGGCACCAGTTTACAACCCATCCCTCGTATACAAGTCACCCGTATACTCCCCATCTCCAGTATACAAGGCACCAGTATACAGCCCATCCCCCATTTATAAGTCACCAGTATACAGTCCATCTCCCATTTACAAGTCACCTGTATACAGTCCATCTCCAGTATACAGCTCACCAGATTACAGCCCATCTCCCGTGTACAAGTCACTTGAATACGCACCATGTGTAGTATACAAATAAACTGATTATAGTCCATCCCCAGTGTATGACTCACCAAAATACACCACATCTCTAAAATACAGTCCATCCCTCGTGTATATGTCACCACTATACACTCCATCTTCTGACTACAAGGCACTTGTATACAGTCCATCTCCCGTATACAAGTCACCAGTATACACCCCATCTCCAGTATACAAGGCACCAGTTTACAGCCCATCCCCCGTGTACAAGTCACCAGCGTACACTCCATCCCCAAATATGACGCCCCATCCCCCCATCTATAAGTCACCTGTGTACACCCCATCTCCAGTGTACAAGGGACCAGTTTACAGTCCATCCCCTATTTACAAATCACCACTAGACACCCCATCTCCAGTATACGAGGCACCAATTTACAGCCCATCCCCTGTGTACAAATCACCAGTATACACCCCATCTTCTGAATACAAGGCCCCAGTATACAGCCCATCCCCTGTTTACAAGTCTCCAGTTTACACCCCATCTCCAGTGTACATGTCACCAGTATATAGCCCATCCCCTGTGTACAAGTCCCCATTATACACTCCATCTTCAGTATACAACCCATCCCCAGTGTACAAGTCACCAGCATACATCCCTTCCCCTATGTACAAATCACCAGTGTACACTCCATCTCCTAAATACAGTGCACCAGTATACAACACATCCCCTGTGTACAAGTCGCCAGTTTACACTGCATCTCCAGTATATACCCCATCCCCTATGTATATATAAGTCACCAGTTTACACCCCAACTTACGAGACTCCGACATATTCTCCAAGTCCTTCATACGGCTATTAAGAGAATTAATTACATGGCTAAATGAATATTTGATTTTGCATTATTTTAATGTATCTCCGATTAAGGGATTAAATTTTAAGTGATTGAGGTTCGTTTCTAATGTATTTCTTTATTCAAGATATTATATAATAATTAAGATTATTTTTATATTGTTTTGACTGTAGAGTTACCTTCCTTTCTTAATTATCCCCAATGAGTGCATGTTTTTTAGCTTACCCACTTTCCTTACTAATTAAGATGTATTTTTTTATCTAACTTACTTTGAATATTTTCCTTTTAGATACATCTATATCTCACTTTTACCTTGTTTTTCTTAAGTTGGCCCATTTTCACATTAACACATTCATCCCACTACCACTTTTATATTTAAACCTCCATGTACGTGTCGCCACTTACATGTTTTAATATGCATCCCACTATTATTGATCACATTTACTCTCTCTTGTTGGCCCACAAAATGCTCTCATATGATGGAATATCATTTTTCTCTCTCCTTTTAATATCTGCAAGATATTAAGTGGGCAAAATAAAAACAATACAGAGGGTATACTCCTAAAGATTGTTACCTCTACTATTAGTGCACGAACACCAAGTATTTCACATTTGTATAAACTTTATTTGAGGATAAAAGAGAAATAGTTTCATAATATATGATTTTAAAATTTTATAAGGAACATTTAGTAAAATGAAATTCAGAAGAAAAAAAAAATATTGTTAGCTTTTATCTTCGTGGTGCAATATCTTTAGATAGGAATATATCTTGGGAAACCACTATCAATTATAGGGATTCAAACTTACAAAACATATGTGTATATAATGTATTTTATATAGGATTTTTTGATGGGAATAATCCCACCTTTGAGCGATCCTCCCAAAACAGTCCCACCTTTCGTAAATTTGGGAATAATCCCACCTTTAGGGTGTGTCTGCTCAAAATGGACCCTTACCTGTTGGTAACCTGCAAATGTAGGTTTTCTCTTTTCTTCCTCCTCTACTTCTTCTCCTCCACAACTACAACCACCAAGCCACCCCAACCCCGCAGCCCCCACCCCTACTCCCACCCCCACCCCCACCCCCACAAAAAACCCCAGGCCCCCACCCCCTGTCGGCCCCACCACCTCATCCCCGCAGCCCCCCACCTTGCGGCCCCACCCCGCAGCCCCCCACCTTGCGGCCCCACCCCGCGCGCCCCCACCTTGCGGCCCCACCCCAACCCAGCCCCCACCCCCACCCTGGCCCCAACCCCCCTCCGCCGCAAACCCCCTCCCCGCAAACTCCCTCCCCCGCAAACCCCCTCCCCCGCAAACCCCTTCCCCCGCAAATCCCCCTCCCCCGCAAACCCCCTTACCCCAGTAAAACCCCTCCCCCGCAAACCTCCCTCCCCCACAAACCCCCTCCCCGCAAATCCCCCCCCCGCTCGCCCTCCCCGCAAACCCCCTCCGCAAACCCCCCTCCCTCCGCGCTTCCGGGCGAACCCCCCGCTCGCGCGCTTCCACGATGCACCCCCACCCTTCTTCTTCTTCATCTTTCTCCTTTCTTTCTCTTTCTCCCTACTCTGGAAATTCAAAAGGCGGGGGAGACGAGGGGAGGGCGATGGGGGGAGAGGGGTGGTGGCGGCCAAAGACGAAGATTGGGGTGGGCGGTGGTTGCCTTCCCCGTAGGGGGTGGGGTGGGGGTTTACTGTGAGTGGGGGGTGGGAGAGGGGTGGTGGGAGGGTTTTTATTTTAAAAAAAAAAAAAATAAAGGGTGGGTGGTAACCTTTTGAACAATTGGACCGCAAAAAAGCCCGTTTTTGACAAATGTCCCACAAAGGTGGGATTTTTCCCAAATTTATGAAAGGTGGGACTGTTTTGGAGAGATCGGGCAAAGGTGGGATTATTCCCATAAAAAAATCCTTTTATATACTAGGCGAGCTAATATAGTCGAATATAATGTTACATAGTTACAAATTGAAGTCACAATTCACAACAATCTCTCCCTCTATTCCACGCAGCCATGACACACATAGTAGCATTTCATCTTCACCAACTTCTTTCTGGTTTCTCCCCAAAAAAAACAAGAACCCCTTCTCATTTTCTCTTTGGTTGAAGCCCCAATTGTAGTCACTCTGTTTACTACATTTTCATTAATAATTCTAAAAAAACAACTTTTAGCATATCTTGAACATTCAAATCTCTTGGTTTATAATTTACAGTGTCCTATTCTCTCTCCTCCTTACATCCCATAGCTCATAATTCCTTATTTTCTCTCTCGCGCCTTGGTTCCGTGCTCACACACCAAAAAGTAAAGATAATTATGTATTTCACGTTTTTTCATTTGGGAAGGGAGAGGGTTAGGAAACTCCTATTGATTGCAGCTTTTTATGGGTAAAATATGATAAATTTAGGGTGATGTTTCGCAACCCACATTTTGTATAGGAAAATAATTGCAACTGTAATATCTCGAAAATTTAACTTGAGTTAATTAAATAATAATCATAATTGAGAGTGAAATTTTTTTCTTAAAATAATGTTTAAAGATCTTTTAGTTAAACTAACGAAAATTTGAATTCTAAGTTACAACTTGGACTACAAATTTCATGAATTCTCTAAGTTAACAATATTTCTTAAACCTAATAAATGTGACTTAATTATATAGTTTCGTCATAATAAAATATGTTGAACCTTAAGTATAGAGTATAAACTTAAGTAATAGTGTGGGTTGCTAAATTAAATAATAGAACCATATGCAAAAAAACAACAAGTGGGTGATTAACTATTGGAATAAACAAAAGAATAGCATGAAAAGCGAGCTTAAACCATGATTTCTCTCTCTCTCTCCTCACATGACCATGCCATAAGTCCATAACAAATCAGTTTGTTTTTCAAACAAACAATTTTCTGATTTTATATTATTTTAATTCTTTGTTCCTAAACTTCATAAATAGCAACTAAAGTCCAAAAATTTTACCCATAATGCCTGATTATTTTTCCCTCACAAACTCACCTCCTTCCCTTTCTCCTTCTCGTCACACCCCTCCTCCTCCCTACTGTCTCCTCGCCGGAGTCGGCAACCCTCCACCGCCGACCCCCACCGTGCGCAGCCTCCCCTCTGCTTCCTTTTCATCCCTCTCGTAGCACCACTCTCTCTCTTCTAGACAGGGGCAGTTCTTGGCCAATGCGGGTTGGGCGACCCATAGGGCCTCGGTATTAGAGAGGCCCTGAAAATTTAAACTTAATCCTGTACTGCAAATATATTAGCTACAAATTGATGTGGTGGAGTTGGTAAGATAATGGACCTTTTAAACCTTGGATACGAGGTTCGCCTAGTGAATACAAAAAATCCCCCTTTTTTTTATTTTTGACAGCCAAGTCAGCCATAATTACATTTACACTCTCTCTTTTTTTCCTCCTTCAAACGCAGTAAAGCATTTACGAGACAATTCATTAATTGCCTTGCCTCCTACAATACTCCACGAAATAAATTCCTCAATTCTCCAGGTTCATCTACATTCTTTCGGTCTTCCTTCTTTGGTTCTTCATTTCCAAAACACAAATTATTTACTGTTATCCCCAAATTCCATTAATATCATCTACCAGTTTCCAAAATACAATTTACAATCTTTTAGGGGGAAAGATTGATAGTTGAAGAATGGGAAATTGGGCAACTATAGCAAGATAGCAAGTAAAGCACATATATTTCTTCAAAGATAATTTTACATCTTTATATTTTTCAATTTTATATTACATGAAATCATTTAGTTTCTAAAGTGTTGCTGTGTGCAAGGATTATTCCTTGTTGCTATATTTTTCTTTGTTTTCTAATGATGTCAATGGTGGGCATTTTATGTGGGATGCATATTACCCATGAAGTTGTTGAAAGAGTGTGGATTTGTAGCCACTGCGTTTTGGCTTAATGTTTCCATTGTTCACTCTCCTTGCTGGGAGGGGGTTGAAAATTGTTTGTATCTCAAAGCCTTTTGGCTGATTAATAAAATAAACCAAATTATAAAAAAAAAATTACATGAAATAATTTTTGTCAATTAATCTTATATTCTAGTTGATAAAAAATGAAACTTTAATTGTTTTGTTTGTATAAGGTTGTAGGAGACTAATGGTTAAATTGAATCGAAATTTTTGGTTAAAAAATTTGTGAATTTTTTTCCATATGAGTCAAGGGCCCTAAGTATAAGAATTTGAGTAGGGCCCCAATAATGGTAGCCCCGCCTGTGGGCTCTAGAGCTCTCTATCCCCCCTGCTGCGTGCTGCCCTGCCCCGTCCATCGAGCACCACCACAGCCAAGTTGCTGCTGCCACACCCTACAAGCGCGCCATGCCGGAGCACCACGCACCACCCTCCCCTGTTGTAACTCTTCTCCCCTTGCTTCTATATTGGAGCATTAATGTACGTTAAACATACATCCTACCTTTGGGTTACTTATTTCTTGATCATATAAAATGCTGAATTAGTATAGTACATGGACTAAATAAGAAGATTAAGCATGTCCATGCTTATATAATTTTGATAGTAATGCTCTTGTTTAACTAATAACAAAGGGAATTCACTTTATTACTTGAAAATGGATTATTGGGATTCACTTTAATCTATAAGGTTAGATATGAATAATGTTTGCTTAATAAATCTATAGTTGACTTAAATATAAGCTAATTTGTGAACTATGCTAACTAAGACACTAAGTATGATAATAATCTTGGACTAATGACTAACTTATTCTAACTATCTAATGACTAAACTTGTACTAACTACTACCTATTGACTTTGATATATACTTACCCATGCTAACATAACTTCTAACTTCTACTTACGAACTACTATTTAATATAATGTTGTTATTTATACCTTATTATAATATTCTAAGTTGCAATTATAAAATGGTTAGTACTTATAAAATGTAAATGATTAGGTTGCTACTATTCCGCTTCTATTAAATTATATCATAAATCACTTAGTTATAAGATATACCCTTAAATGATAATTTATAATAAATTGATATGTATAATTCTATTAACATTAAATTAAAATATATTGACTCATGACATTCCTTTTATGACCAAAATTGACTTATGGACATTATGACTATTTCCTAGGACAATGATACTATAGACAAGGACTTAGACATTTTACAACTTTGAACTCATACTAACACTTTCTTTTTTTAACATTAATAAGACCACTTTAATTTGATTTATAATTAATAACTAATAATAATAACTAGAAGTCTAATTACTGAAGTGAACTAATATTTATACTTTCGTTATTTTAATTCTTGGTTAGATTAAAGGAAGGGATATTACAGCCTCCACCACTTTTCAAGGTTATTAAGCAGGAATCGAGGTAACATCTATTGCTAACACCCACGATCCCCTTTGAAATGTGTTTGTGAAATGATGTTTACACTTATGATAAAGTTTTGTGTGATATGATTCTTTATATGGATTGTGGGATACTTTACGAATGAGTTTCATATATGTTTACATTATGAGCTTATGAATTATTGATGCTCAAGTATGATTCATGAAAGTTCTAAGGCTTATGCCAATGAATGCTAAACAAACGAAACATAATAACTGAAAGTGAAAGAGGTTATGGCAGTATGATGTAACGGTATGCTTATTATCTACTTTATGGTCGTATACGTACATTTGCACTCGTCGTACACCCAACAAGGGATCCGGACTCCTTAAGGGGTACCGCAAATTATGTTACTACTCCATTTTGGTGCCAGCGGTGTATCCAATAAGGTAAGAGACGTCCCGCAAGTCTATACTCGCCAGTTACCAAGCTAAAGTTTGGAAAGATAATGGGAACTGATGAAGTTCCAAGATGTCACTTTTAGGTCATTATACTATTATTTGGATTTCATTGTGGATTTTGTAATGTGTTTTACTATATTCTCTTCTCTATGTTTGCAAATAAAATGAATTGAAATGAATTTATGATATTAGGGTAGTATGTTACTGAGCTTCGGCTCATGATGTTTTGTTTTTCTAGGTGTGAGCAGAACAATTGCAAGAGCGCTATTATAAAGGAATATGTTGAAGTGAATTTGTGTGGTTTGGGGTATATAGGATATCTTGTAAGGATAATCACTACTATTTAAGTCGAGCATTTGTGTTTTCTCAAGGATTATTTGAGATCGTATTGTATTAGTGGGCCCATATCCCACAAGCTTAAGTTTCATTTTCGCTGCCAAGTATGAGTAATTGTGTTTAATTTAGGTTATGAATTCTCAGGGAGTTACATCAGTTGTCTCTTACTCTTTGCTCATCAATCTATCTAAATTTCTCATACTAAGTTCTATAACTCTGTATACTGAAGATCACACGACAACTTTTGTTGATCATTCAAGTTAATTGAAAAGCTAAACCCCATATTTCCTCTCTCATCTTCTCTTGAATTTTGAGGCCACTACTTTTCCTTCTGGTCATCGTTGACGACGTTGGGCGTTGTTTTGTTACCTGGATTGCTAGTGCTTTGATAGGCGTATTGCGCACCTAACAAAAATAAATCAAAGCGTCTTGCATACGGCTGGCCACACCTATAAATATAGGTGTGGCCTCACGTGCCCCTCAATCATCCCATCAGCTCATTTTCAAAAGGTCATATCTCACTATTTTATAATCAGAATTGAGCTTTTGACCAGGCGTTGGAAAGCTATCGAGCCAAATTTTCATATCCAACTTGAATCTTCCTACGATATTAGGTATGCTGTGAGATATGAATTTTTAAAGTTGACCCTTGTGCACAAACTCTTATGAACAAATGGAGTTACTTTTATGAACAAATGGAATTACTTGTATGAATATGTGGCTAATCTTAACAATAACAGGGTGTTAGTACTCATAAAAACAAATGATTTACTTTTATAACAAAAGAGAATACTAATCAATTAACTCTTATGAACGAATGAGGTTACTCGTATGAAGAAATTGTGCTACTTTTGTGAACAATTGCGGTTACTCATATGATTAAATGGGGTTGTCTTATGATCAAATGAGGTTACTACTGTGAACGAATGAGGTTTCGTATGAATAAATGAGATTACTTTGGTGAACAATTGGGGTTAATCGTATGATTAAATAGGGTCGTCGTATGATTAAGTGATGTTACCCATATGAATAAATGGAATTACTTTTGAGAGCAGTTGGGGTTACTCGTATAATTAAATAGCGTCATCATATGATTAAATGAGGATACTCTTATGAACGAATGAGGTTACTCATATGAACAAATGAGGTTACTTGTATGAATAAATGGGAGTTACTTTAGTGAACAATTGAGGTTAGCCATATGATTAAACAAAGTAATTGTATGATTAAATGAGGTTACTCTTATGAACGAATGAGTTTACTCATATGAAGAAATAGGGTTACTATTGTGAACAGTTGTATGATTATAAAGGGTCGTCGTATGATTAATTGAGGTATTTTATGAACGAATGAGGTTACTCAAATGAATAAATGAGGTTACTTTTGTGAACAGTTTAGAAATCGGGGTTACTTGTGTAAACAATTGGGGTTACTGGTACAAATAAATGAGGTTACTGGTATGGATAAAAGAGGTTACTCATAATATTAAACTAGGTTACTTACATGATTAAAATAGATTACTCGTAGGATTACACAAGGTTAGTCAAAAAACTAAACGAGGTTACTGCAAAAAACTAAATGGGTTACTCATATAATATTTTAGGGTTATGCATAACAATAGAAGGGGTTACTCTTATAAATAAAATGGGGTTACTCATATGATTAAATGGAGTTACTGGTCTGAATAAATGAAGTTTCTTTTATTATTAAATGGGGTTATTCATAAGCTTATATGAGGTTATTTATATGATTAAATAAGGTTACTCGAATGAATAAATGAGGTTACTTTTGTATACGTACAATTGAGATAACACTAGTAGAGGATTGACGATTTCCGTCGTTTCCGAAAGCATCATTTGCGTCGGATGTAGGTGCGACGCCACAAGTCTCGACGCAAATTGAGCAGACACGATCTGCGTCGGACCTTCATCCGACGCAATTGAACAATCATTTGCGTCGAACATTGGGTGGTATCCGACGCACATCATACCTTGTGGTCTGCGCATCCCCTGGTTTTGGTTGCATATAGGCCTCATTTGCGTCGCACCCATGTCGACATGCGACGCAAATGGGGTCTTCTGCGCCGGATCATATCAGTAGATGCGACGCATATACTGCGGTTTCTTATTAAAAAAATAGTAAATACCCTTATCCCAATTATATTCCCAACAAATGCAAATATGGCATTCATCTTAACGAACTACAAAAGAACGAAATACAAAAGAATGAATAATATTTAAAATAGAAGAATGAATAATATTTGAAATAGAACGAATTACAAGAAACTATGAATATTAAGAACAAAATACAATAAAATGAATTACAATAAATGAATTCTGTAACCAGTAGAAATTAACCGAACACAACTCCCAATTTGCAAACCTTAGATTCGAGATATGAGATAAAAAATTCAAAAATCCTAAAGCTTAGCTATAATTATTCAAATTTGAATACCTATATGAACAAAGAATAAAAACAAGATCTAAATCAGACAAAATCTCTGTAACAACCCGGATCTATGACCAACCTAATTAAGACCTAAATGCAGCGGAAAACCTAGTCCGGGCTATTACCATCACACTCATCACGAGTGTGGAGCTCAAAAAAAACCTTGACTTATTAAAACTTTTAGATGGTAATGACTATATTGAAACCTCTAAACTCTAATAAACTATATTAAGTGAATGATCCTAAGCTTTTAAAGAACTAGATTTGTTTTTAAAATCCTAAAGAAAATTCGGCAGAGTTCCGATTGTAATACAGAACGCCTAAAACTTAATTTAGGACTCGCATCCGATTCATAAACCTGTATCCTCAAAACCCAGCAACCAAACTAGTCTAGACTTTACAAACTCAAACCTTTTAAATTTAATTACAATTTTACTATTAACTATAATATTACAAAGTTGATCGTCCTTGCCGCGATACAAATAGTATAAGCATACAACAAAGTTCCAACAGCGAACCTTCTTCATAATACATTACCTTCATGTACCTACATATACCGGACATGTAGTATCAGTCAAACTGGCTGAGCAAGATTTCATACCATAAAGCCAAATATATATGCAGGTAGGATACATTAAACATATCCTAGAAATCATTTTCTTTTGCAACCACAATACTAAATAAAAACATTATAAACATTTTTCTTCATTTCTTTTCCAAACCAAATATTCTTCTATTTTCTTTGCTGAAACAATTTCTTCCAAAATCTTAGAATCATAATAAATCTACGGAATGGAACAAACTTTCCTTGCCTTTGGCTAGCTAGGCCCTCCGGATAACTATAGACAAAGACCCCTAGTGTGCACACCCTACATACGGTCAAACCGCAGCAGAAGATCTAAGTCCGAGGTACTGATCAACGTACCCCCCAACTATTATGTATCTGTAAAGTCGAGACGAACCCGATGAAGTTCCAATTCCTTGAGATACCACTTAGGTAATCCCGTCAACTTTCAAAACATAAAACTATTCGAAATATCTTTCCATAATCTTTCCTTTAATTGCGGTTCGAAAAACAAACTTTCTATATTTGGAGGAACATCCTCCCATTCAATCCATTCTCAACAAAATCGAGATAAAAATCTTTTTAAAAACACTTCTTGTAAATTATAAAAGTTTCTTTGGAAACTAAACTTTCGATCTGTGGAGGAACATTCTCCCTTTCAAACCAAAATCACAATTTTCAATACTTTTGAGTAAGAAATCTTACCTCTTACGAATCACATCAAAACAACCACCTCCAAAACGACTCTTTAGTGAACTGGAAAGCTACATAATAACATATATGTATTCAATAAATAATAATAGATTTGGCTAACTAGTAATGAGCTTTAACTAACTCTAGTTTTATAAAATATGAGCCTCTTACTTCAAATGACATAACTAATACTAACAATACTAAAAATCTCTCTTAGTTTATATAAAACCAACACTTAAGTTTCATAATATATATTTAGGTACTCCAAAATCCATTAGGAAACATTCACATGAAAACATTCAAACTTAAAACACTCGAAACCAATATACAATTAATTAATTTCAGCAGAAACATAAAATGGGCATAACTTCCTCATTCGAACTCCAAATCAAGCGTTTATTGAGCCTATCTTGAGTAAAATTTCGATACGAACAACTTTTGTGAAATAGTAATTTTGCTAAAAACACCCGAAAACTGTTGAAACATGCAATTTACAAAACTGACTTGTTTTGCTTACGAATTACAGCACTTTATTGTTCTACATAGCACTAAAATACAAACCTTCCATTCAATCAAACCTCAAGCCATTCCAACTCACACTAACAAGTTTAATCATCATTTTACCAATCCAAACTAACTATTCTACTCAATCAATTCATACCAACAACCTTCAAATCAAAAACCCCAATTCAATTTCAATCACAAACCCTAACTTCTTAAACTTGGGAAAAACTGAAATTAAATTAAGAACTTAACTTACCCACTACTATGGAAGATTAAGGATGAAGTAAGTATGGAGATTTGATCATAAAACACGCACTAAACGCCCCCATACGAACAAAAACGTGCTCTTACTCCCTCCTCTTCGTGTGCCTTCTTTCTCTCTTCCTTCTTGTGCATACGTGCCTCTGCTTCGACGCCATCGACGCCGTGAATGGCTCGCCGGAGCCCGCCATCCTCTACTTTCTCTTCTCTCTCCTTCGAACTCCCTCTCTGTTCTGTTCTCCTTTTTCCCTTTCCTCTCTTTCACGTTGTTTCTTTTCTTTTGTTTTTTACATCCTGTTTCTCTTTTTTTTTTCCACTTAAATGACTCACCCCTACCTCCTTTCCTTCCTTCCACATATTTCTTCCCATCTATTTTTCTTTTTCCCTTTTTTTTCTAGTTTAATAAAATTCAACCTTCCCCATTTAACTATTTGGTCCAATTACCTTCAAATCCCTCTCCTTTTATATATATCTAAGTACATCTATTTACTTTTTGAATTATGATAAAAATACTAATACAACTTCATATAAAACAATAATAAATCGTACTCGTTAAAAATAAAATAAACTCAATATTTCTCAAATTGATTCCATTACAACAAAGTTCAATAATTAAATATAATTAGCTTTTCAATAAGTGTATAACCAAATTCAAATTATTTTTTTTATAAACTCGGGGAGTATTAATATATAATCACGCTAATGATCATACTTAGCTATTAATAAAATGCTCTTTAAAAAATAGGGGGATTACAATATACCACCCTAACAAAAAGTTTCGTCCTCGAAACTTATAAACAAAGAGATTGAATATTAAACAATTTATCAAACATCAAAATCCATAGATTTAAAACCAAGAGCTCTACTCTTCACAATTAAGAGTCAAGCCTCCATTTCGCCATTATCTTTGTGTCTCGCTTCAACTCAATGCCTAGGT
Organism: Beta corolliflora; assembly: GCA_947648045.1. Classification (NCBI taxonomy): domain Eukaryota; kingdom Viridiplantae; phylum Streptophyta; class Magnoliopsida; order Caryophyllales; family Amaranthaceae; genus Beta; species Beta corolliflora. Next base: position 187,252 of record CANSZD010002665.1, on the reverse strand, counting down.
TCATCGAGGAGCAAAAACTACAAAGGGGCAACCTTGTTGGCATTGAACTTTAATCATTCTATTTCGAGCAATCAAGTTTCAAAACTATATCAATTCATTTTGTAGCTAAACCAATTTTTCAATAATCTACTCCTAAGCAAATATTCCAATTTCAAGCATTTTCGAAACTATTTCAAAATGCTTCGAAGGTATATCAAACTTTCAATCTTAATCAAATGAATACTCTTTTCTTTTAAATAAAACAAACAATAATTATAATAATATAACTGAAAGATAGGATTCATAGTAACTATAACCTACTACGTACCAATTACATGCTATTAAACAATCCCCTCCTCAAAATGATTTTTGTCCCCAAAACTCTAAGTCCAGCTTACATTGCACACTTTAACTAACTAATCGTTAAAGATATCAATGCATATGCATTCACATAAATACACATTGTCACATGAGTGCACACAAGACCACATAATATCACACATAGCTAAAAACATAACAAAAGATACTTAAGAAGCTTAACTATTCTCGAAACATTTCAAAGTTGTTCCATTAAAACCAAAAATTATCACTCTACTCTTAAGTAGATCATATTAATTTCGAATCATCTCAAAACCTTTTCAAATCCTTTCGATGATACGAGAGACTTTCCCTAACTTAACCAAAATAAATTATTTTTTTTAAATGAAATCTAACGAGCGATAATATAATATTAATAAAATATTCAAGATATAAACGTTAATTACTATAATCTAATAATAGTTGCAACTCCATTGTCAAACCAAAGCTTTTATACCCTTCCCCCTTGAATAAATTTCTCCTTAAAACTTAATCTTACTTCATTCTCATAAGGACCAATAATTTACCAATTTCCCATAAACTAGTTTCCACTCTCCACGTTGGCCAATCAATTCACATAATTAAGAAAATAATATGGGTTATAGACCCACAAACACGCTTCTCGTGTGCACTCTTTCATATAGTTACCTAAGCAAATGGTTCAAACTGTATATATCACCATGTATATACACATATTCTAATACACAACAATATAAAAGTCACATTGAACAACAAACATCAAACGACTCACATAACATTCACACACAACAGTAAGGCAAGCGCGAACTCTCGACGGCTTTGGTTTATTTTACACCTAACTTTTAATCGACTCATTTCTAAACTTATTTTACTCCTACGCTTGGATATGGAGATCCGTGCGTACCTAAAAACAAACCCTGCTCTGATACCATTTGTAACAACCCGGATCTATGACCAACCTAATTAAGACCTAAATGCAGCGGAAAACCTAGTCCGGGCTATTACCATCACACTCATCACGAGTGTGGAGCTCAAAAAAAACCTTGACTTATTAAAACTTTTAGATGGTAATGACTATATTGAAACCTCTAAACTCTAATAAACTATATTAAGTGAATGATCCTAAGCTTTTAAAGAACTAGATTTGTTTTTAAAATCCTAAAGAAAATTCGGCAGAGTTCCGATTGTAATACAGAACGCCTAAAACTTAATTTAGGACTCGCATCCGATTCATAAACCTGTATCCTCAAAACCCAGCAACCAAACTAGTCTAGACTTTACAAACTCAAACCTTTTAAATTTAATTACAATTTTACTATTAACTATAATATTACAAAGTTGATTGTCCTTGCCGTGATACAAATAGTATAAGCATACAACAAAGTTCCAACAGCGAACCTTCTCCATAATACATTACCTTCATGTACCTGCATATACCGGACATGTAGTATCTGCCAAACTGGCTGAGCAAGATTTCATACCATAAAGCCAAATATATATGCAGGTAGGATACATTAAACATATCCTACAAATCATTTTCTTTTGCAACCACAATGCTAAATAAAAACATTATAAACATTTTTCTTCATTTCTTTTCCAAACCAAATATTCTTCTATTTTCTTTGCTAAAACAATTTCTTCCAAAATCTTAGAATCATAAATCTATGGAATGGAACAAACTTTCCTTGCCTTTGGCTAGCTAGGCCCTCCGGATAACTATAGACAAAGACCCCTAGTGTACACACCCTACATACGGCCAAACCGCAGCAGAAGATCTAAGTCCGAGGTACTGATCAACGTACCCCCCAACTATTCTGTATCAGTAAAGTCGAGACGAACCCGACGAAGTTCCAATTCCTTGAGATACCACTTAGGTAATCCCGTCAACTTTCAAAACATAAAACTATTCGAAATATCTTTCCATAATCTTTCCTTTAATTGCGGTTCGAAAAACAAACTTTCTATATTTGGAGGAACATCCTCCCATTCAATCCATTCTCAACAAAATCGAGATAAAAATCTTTTAAAAACACTTCTTGTAAACTATAAAAGTTTCTTTGGAAACTAAACTTTCGATCTGTGGAGGAACATCCTCCCTTTCAAACCAAAATCACAATTTTCAATACTTTTGAGTAAGAAATCTTACCTCTTACGAATCACATCAAAACAACCACCTCCAAAACGACTCTTTAGTGAACTGGAAAGATACATAATAACATATATGTATTCAATAAATAATAATAGACTTGGCTAACTAGTAATGAGCTTTAACTAACTCTAGTTTTATAAAATATGAGCCTCTTACTTCAAATGACATAACTAACTAATACTAACAATTCTAAAAATCTCTCTTAGTTTATGTAAAACCAACACTTAAGTTTCATAATATATATTTAGGTACTCCAAAATCCATTAGGAAACATTCACATGAAAACATTCACATGAAAACATTCAAACTTAAAACACTCGAAACCAATATACAATTTATTAATTTCAGCAGAAACATAAAATGGGCATAACTTCTTCATTCGAACTCCAAATCAAGCGTTTCTTGAGCCTATCTTGAGTAAAATTTCGATACGAACAACTTTTGTGAAATAGTATGTTTGCTAAAAACGGTCGAAAACTGTTGAAACATGCAATTTACAAAATTGACCTGTTTTGCTTACGAATTACAGCACTTTATTGTTCTACATAGCACTAAAATACAAACCTTCCATTCAATCAAACCTCAAGTCATCCCAACTCACACTAACAAGTTTAATCATCATTTTACCAATCCAAACTAACTATTCTACTCAATCAATTCATACTCACAACCTTCAAATCAAAAACCCCAATTCAATTTCAATCACAAACCCTAACATCTTAAACTTGGGAAAAACTGAAATTAAATTAAGAACTTAACTTACCCACTACTATGAAAGATTAAGGATGAAGTAAGCCTGTAGATTTGATCATAAAACACGCACTAAACGCCCCCATACGAACAAAAACGTGCTCTTACTCCCTCCTCTTCGTGTGCCTTCTTTCTCTCTTCCTTCTTGTGCATACGTGCATCTGCTTCGACGCCATCGACGTCGTGAATGGCCCGCCGGAGCCCGCCATCCTCTACTTTCTCTTCTCTCGCCTGAACTCCCTCTCCGTCGGTTCTCCTTTTTCCCTTTCCTCTCTTTCACGTTGTTTCTTTTCTTTTGTTTTTTTACATCCTGTTTCTCTTTTTTTTTCCACTTAAATGACTCACCCCTACCTCCTTTCCTTCCTTCCACATATTTCTTCCCATCTATTTTTCTTTTTCCCTTTTTTTTCTAGTTTAATAAAATTCAACCTTCCCCATTTAACTATTTGGTCCAATTACCTTCAAATCCCTCTCCTTTTATATATATATCTAAGTACATCTATTTACTTTTTGAATTATGATAAAAATACTAATACAACTTCATATAAAACAATAATAACTCATACTCGTTAAAAATAAAATAAACTCAATATTTCTCAAATTGATTCCATTACAACAAAGTTCAATAATTAAATATAATTAGCTTTTCAATAAGTGTATAACCAAATTCCAATTTTTTTTTTTACAAACTCGGGGAGTATTAATATATAATCACGCTAATGATCATACTTAGCTATTAATAAAATGCTCTTTAAAAAATAGGGGGATTACAATATACCACCCTAACAAAAAGTTTCGTCCTCGAAACTTATAAACAAAGAGATTGAATATTAAATAATTTATCAAACATCAAAATCCATAGATTTAAAACCATGAACTCTTCTCTGCACAATTAAGAGTCAAGCCTCCATTTCGCCATTATTTTTGTGTCTCGCTTCAACTCAATGCCTAGGTTCATCGAGGAGCAAAAACTACAAAGGGGCAACCTTGTTGGCATTGAACTTTAATCATTCTATTTCGAGCAATCAAGTTTCAATACTATATCAATTCATTTTGTAGCTAAACCAATTTTTCAATAATCTACTTCTAAGCAAATACTTCCAATTTCAAGTCTTTTCGAAACTATTTCAAAATGCTTCGATTGAACTTTCAATCTTAATCAAATGAATACTCTTTTCTTTTAAATAAAACAAACAATAATTATAATAATATAACTGAAAGATAGGATTCATAGTAACTATAACCTACTACCAATTACATGCTATTAAAATCTCGGTCTCCCATCTCCGGATCTCTTTCATCTTCGGCCTTTAATGGCGTCGGTTTCGGAGGAGCAAACGAACGGCTTCTTCTCTTTCCTTCTTCTCTGAGCAAACGAACGACTTCTATGGTTGAGGCCTTCAATGGGTGAAGAACAGGTCACCTCACCTCACCTTCTTTTTCTATTTTCTCATGATGCGAATGGATAAAATCAGCGACAAGTTGAGAGAGATGAGAGTCGAGTTGATAATGGTGAGAGAGATGAGGGCAGATCTAGGTTAGAGATGGATGAGAGAGAAAGTGAGAGAATCGGTTGAGAGGAAATGGGAGTTAAAGTGGGCTTTTTATATGGGAAGCTTATTTGCGTCGCACATACAGCCCATGCGACGCACTTAGCAATTTTTTTTAGGTTATCTAACCCTTATGCGCCAAACTCATCTGCGTCGGATGGGCCTCTACCTCCGACGCAAATAGCCTGATACAAGGATTTGCATCACATAATAGGTTCGTTCGACGCAAATCTGCTTTACTCATGTGCGTCGGATGCATAGGGCCATGCGACGCAAATCCTCTTGCCATTCATTTGCTTTGGGTATTTGCGTCGGACGTTCAGTATAATCCGACGCAAATCGTCTGCTCCTTGCGATTTGCGTCAATTCTTCATGCATACGACGCAAATAAGCATACGCAAATCATCATTTTTCTACTAGTGTTACTCGTTAAATAAGGTGGTTGTATGATTGAGTGAGATTACTCGTATGAATGAATGAGGTTACTTTTGTGAGCAGTTGAGGTTACTCATATGAATTAAATAGCGTCATCATATGATTAAATGAGGTTACTCTTACATATGAACGTATCAGGTTATTTGTAGAATAAATGGAGGTTACTCATATGAATAAATGAGGGTTACTTTTGTGAACAATTGGGGTCACTCATATGATTAAATCGAGTCATCGTATGATTAAATAAAGTTACTCTTATGAACGTATGAGGTTACTCGTATGAAGAAATGAGGTTACTTTTGTTAACAATTGGGTTATAACTCGTATGATTATATAGGGTCGTCGTATGATCAATAATTGAGGTTACTCTTATGAACGAATGAGGTTACTCTTATGAACGAATGAAGTTACTCATTAGGTTACTTTTGTGAACAATTGGGGGTTACTCATATTCATAAATAGGGGTTATTTGTGTGAACAATTAGGGATGCTGGTATGAATAAATGAGTTTAAAACAAAAAACTAAACGAGGTTATACAAAAAATAAATAGGGTTACTCATATAATATTTTAAGGGTATTGTAGACACCAAATTTTGAACCCCTTTTTCGTATAAATAAAAATGTTGAAAATAAATAAAAATAACGAAAACCGTCAAGTATTGCGGAGCGCGCGCCCCGTCAAAGGCATATTTCGCCTCGGAACGCGAGTTTCATTCCATCGTATGGTTTTCCTTTTTTCGCGTTTTAGTCATACAATTTCGGCTTAGGAATGTAATTTTCCGTAAGTCGTAGTCAATAACTACAACCAGCGGTTTAATAAAATGATTCGTAGTATAATCATGCTCGGCTTTACTAATTTGACGAGTTTTCGTTAATTGTTTTAAGTTAGTTTTTCGAAAAACAGAAAAAACGAGTCGCAATTAGGCGTCGGAATTTTAATCGTCTCCCAAAACCAGTAGTAATCAGTTTTCTTGATGGTGAAGTCATTGTTCATTGGATAAAAAATAAGAATATATTCTTTAACCACCAATCACATTCTTTTATCCATTAGTTAAGGAATAAGAATCATGAAAAATAATAAGAATAAGAATCAAATCCAAGGTGTAAGAGCCAAGAATCCGGATTTTTTTCGGAAGATTCGAGTTGTGCGCCAGGCACATTATCATGCGCCAGACGCATGATCATGCGCCCAGCGCACTACGGACTCCTGCGCCAGACGCAGGCCAGTGCGCCTAGCGCACGGTGCTGTGCCTAGTGCAGGTTCCTGCGTTTAGCGCAATCCTCCAGTCAGCACTTTCTTCACGTTTTTCGATGCATTTCTACATTTTTTGGATTTTGCTTCATTAGTGTAAAGATCAAAATCAAATCTAAAGAAAATAAGAATATTGGCATTTTCCATAAATTTGATGATGTAGGAAGATTTGAGAGGATTTAGTGATGTCATTAAGGTGATGTCATTAGTGTGATGTCATTAAGATAATTTGGGTTGATAAAAATCAGATTTTTGTGTGAAAAATCTGATTTTCTACCTTCTTCAAACCCTAATTCACCACCTCATTTCCCTATAAATACCCCCCATTTTTTTACTTCAACACACAATAATTTCGCACAACCACAACTTAACTCCACTACTTCTCACAACTAATCTCAATACTACTCTCCTCCTCCTCCTTAATTCCTCCCTCTAAAAAATCTCATTCAAGAAAAAGAAAGCAAAAGTTAGGGAAGTAATTTGTAAGTAAAGAAGTTCATCAAAAGAAAAACACAAAAAAATTGTTTAAGTTTGTAATTAAGTGGATTTAGAAACTCACTTAGAAATTAAGAAAATCACAAAAAAGTAAAAAAATTTGCAAAAGGAAGTGCATCATTGAGCTAGCAGGGTAAAGTTGAAGTTCTTGTTATTTTTCTTAAGCATCTTCTTAATCACCTACTAACTTTCTCTTTGTTTCCTCTTATCATTTTTAAATTTTTGGAGTGATTTGGGTATGTGGAAGTCCTAATAGGTTCCCAGTCTTAAATCACCCCGCCTAGAATAGTCAACTCTAATGGGGAGTCTCTTAGGAAATATGTGCTTATGTGATTTTTTTAATCAAGTTGTTATTTATAACCAAAAACATGTTTTCATAAAAAATTCAAGTAGAGTTGTGCATAAACATCTCCATAAAAAGAAAATGTGATGCTGTAATTATGGTTAGTTTTAATTTCGTACTTCATTTCATTTTTTTTCTGTACTATGAGAATATTTTATAGGATGTAATATTTTTACTCTGAGGTTCAAGATATTTCCAGCAACTGGGATTTGGAATTTCTAGAAAAAGAATTTGGTACGAATAATTAAAAATCATACAACTTTGTTGTGCAAAACTGATTTTGTCCAGTACCACATAAACTTGTTCTGTCAATAAAGTTTAAAATAAAATCATTTAGACAAAACTAAAAAACATTAACTTAAAAGTAGATATCAGTAGATTTCTAAAAATATAAAAATCATGTTCATATGAATTTTATACAATTTTATATCTTTTTTACAAAAACGTTCATGCAAATCACTAAATTCTAGAACACTGGTTTTGTCTTTAATTTAGAAAATAAATAAAAAAGTATCTTAACAATGTCCAATTCAAATGAAAATTTCCAATCCAGTCCTTCAGCGTGTCTAGCATATTCATACCAATATTTATTTCAAAATAAGTTCAGTAAGTTTGATTTCAGAGAAAAAATTTGATAAAAGTCCTGTTTTGACCGATTTTAGCATAAAATTCACCATAATTCGAGTTATTACTAAAAGCTTGTGAACTTTTTACACAACATAAAGAACTCACTGACTATCCATATATATATCACATGCTCAATTTTACGCTTTCTACAGAATGTTATGATTTTTATAAGTCAGTACAAGGACAAAAGTGCAATCTGAAAAATGAAATAAAGTGATTAACTCAAGTTTCATAAAAAATGTTTTCTTTTCATACGAAAATGTTAATTAAAAGCCATAAAATTTTAAGTTTCTCTTAAAATGGTTCATTTTTATTATGTAAATAAAAATCAATAAAAATCATCTTAAAAAATCAAATTAAAGAAGTTAATTAATCTATAATTTTCACAAATTTATTACAAATAAACATGAATTTCAAATCCCATTCAAGGAGTTGAAGATCAAGGAGCATCATGGTGAAGATCAAGATTGAAGATTTGTATAGATCATAGAATTTGTACATATTGTTGTAATAATAATTTTGTTTGTAAATAGTTATTACATCACTCAATTAATGAAAAAATATGGAGATGTTTATGCATAATTTTCATAAATAATTCCACAATTCTTTTTAAATAAAATGAGCAACCAATGTTACAAATGTTGCATGTTGGGCCCAATATATCATAGTATATGAATTGAATGACCCAATCTCAATTAAGAGGAAAAATTACAAATCTAACTAAGTTAAATTGTATGATGATCGATCTTACATTTTCAAAATTATTCTCCATCTTCAAATAGATCAATTATATAATTTGACATAATTAGATTGATAATTATGATCTCCGAATTGATTTTAGGCCATCTCACATGTCTCACTTTAAATGGCCAAATTCCGATTAGCCAAACACAATCTCTAAATTTGATCTCAAATTGATCATTTTTCTCAAAATGATTTAATAATCCCAATTAAGATTATTTCTCAAAGAGCCTTCAATTAGGAAGCAAACCTCTTTCCTCAGACCTCTTGAAAATTATAAATGTGATCACTAATTAAGGTGGTTATTTAAATCCTTGATTAATCGCTAATGAGGGGGATTAACTCAAACTCTTCATTTAATCACTAATTAGAGTGACTATCTTAAAACTTAATAATCGTTAATTAGGGCGATTATTTTTCCTATTTAATCACTAATTCGGGTGATTATCTTAAACCTTAAATAATCACTAATTAGGGTGATTACTTCATTCCTTCCTTATTAATCACTAATTAAGGTGGTTATCTTAATCCTTCATATTTAATCACTAATTAAGGTGATTATCTTAATCTCATTTCAATCACTAATTGGAGTGATTACCTCATTTCCAATAGATTTGTTTAATTCTAAATGTGAGTTATTCATAATATATTTTCTTTCCTTTTCATCCCAAATGGAATTGGCCATTTAGGGTGAGACATCAGATCGAACTACGATGATTTTGATCCATGAGGGGATTCTAATCCCGCAATGATTGGTACGTAGTGCAACTTTAGTGCTCAAACCTACCATGTACAAATGATATATTGGTCCTAAATAAATATGGTTGATATGTATATGTGCAAACTATGTGATTTTCTTTCTTTTGAATAGTCATTATTACTTTAAAATGGAAAATAACGCATTTAGTAAGAGCTCGTTCTGTAGAACGGAAGAGGAGACGAGTTCCAGACGTTCGCACCTCTTAATCTAAACCCCGAACCCTATCTCATGGTATGAAAGACAAATTTTCAAAAAGTCTTATCCATATGAAGTCATCATCGTTTTAAATGATCTTTCTTGAAATTGATTTTAAAATGATTTATTAAATAAATCTGTCCCTATTAAGATATTAATAGGGTGGCGACTTTAAAGTTTTCTAAAACTCTTAGTCCAATGAGAGACTTTTGTGGGATTCAGACCGTTAATTAAGACAGTAAAAAATCGGATACCATAGGCTGGCGACTTCACTAGGGAATTATACTTCCACTTGAAGTATATGAGGTTTAAATCTGAACAATGCATTATTTTCCATATGTATATATAATAAAAAAGGTTAATCATGGCTATTCACAATTTAATTTTTGTATATAGCATGCTTATGTAAAAATTACGTGTGCTTGGTAGTTTATCGATCCATACACGTGCACTCTTTTTAACCATTTTCTTATTAGATCTGAGACCTCTGTCTATTGGCAAGAGTCGGAATTTTAGAATAACAAATTAATGAATTAAGGGCGTAAAACCTGCATCCGCGAGCTATTGCGACCGGCTCTGTCAGGAGCGTCCACCCTTGATGGACACAATGGAAGTGACTCGACGCCCACTTTAACTTAATCTCTCCTTAAATGAATCACTTTTTAGTTGACTTCTGTTGGAACATTTATAGTTTAAATGTGTCCGTTGATGTTATGTGATGAGAAAGGAGGAATAACGAAAAGCAAGTCAATAGAGCGCTCGCTCTAAGTAGAGCGCACGCTCAGAATTGTCGGGGAATTGGAGTTTAAACCAATTTCCTTGACAGGGCTGAGGAGCGTCGGCTCCTGCCTGGAGCGCCCGCTCCAGAGAGGAGCGATGGCTCCTATTCGTCAGTTTTCCTGACGAGGCATTTCTTTCGTGAAATGGTGTGTGTCTTTTCGTATATGATTGCGTCTTTTCTTCTGTAAGTCTTCCCTAGTATATATAGGGACATATCACATGTGGAATGGGTAAGTGAGATCATTCATACTTGTTTAAAGTGTGAAATCATTTCCTATTGTACTTACTTAGAGAATAGAATTCTCTTGTGTTTTCTCTAAACAAAATCAAACTACAAACTCTTGTTGGGATTGTTTCTTGTTAACAACCAAGATTCAATATTTCTTCTTCGTATCTCATAAGTATTACCGTGATACTCTGTTGTACCTAGTGGGTCGGTAAATAACTTATAGGAAAGTGTATCTAATACGTGCTTGGAAGTTCTAATATCCTGTTACTCACTGTTTTATCCACACACGCTTCTAACAATCTATAAGTTATTTAATCCTTGGGTAATTGGATCTTCCTTGGGTGAGATGTTTCTAATTTTCTGAATTTGGAATGCCATTGTTTCAATGGAAAGAGAAGAAGAATGTTACAAGACAAGAGGCCGGGAATGATGGATTTCTCAAAACCCAATTTGGGTTGTAGTGTAAGTTCTATATTTTCCTCTTTAAGAGAATGTGTTATAGTAAACCTGCATGTTATAGTATGTTGATACTATTGTTAATTTCGGTTAAAACTTTGACAAAACTTTTTGTTTTGAAATTTAACTTTCAAAGATTGTCAAAAGTTGGATATACTATGGACATTTTTAATACCAAATTATGGTGAATTTTGATTGTGGTATAGAGCAATGTTTGAAGGAACCTGCTTCCACCATGAAAGTTAATTGTTTTGGTATGAAACATGAGTCATAATGACAGTGTGTTGTTTTCAACTCTGAGTGTGACAATTGGTGGAATAGAAGGGAATTTTCTCTTTCAATTTTTGGTTTCTCTAAATTTTGCAAGATTTTGTTTCGAATAAGAAACGGTTAAGGCATTTCCATAAGACATTTTTGTTTTGTCAAAGGTTGTGAATGACACCATCTTCTATATTGTTCTTGTCAAGAAATGTTAGTAATTTCATCCTATCTTTCATGATTTCCATGTTTGTTTCGAAGAAATTTTTTATTCTTGAACCATGATGAAAAGGGTAGATGAATTTTATTGATATTGATATATCATGTTATATTAAACTCATCCAAAACCTGAATTTTTTAAATTTTTTTTTGTTAATGCTAAAATGGGGAAAAATATTAATTTATTTGTTTAGTTTTAGTATTAACATGTTAATTTTCATGATTTTGGTTTGAGTATTAATATGATGATCATTAAGTTTATTTATTGATCATGTTATAGTTAGTGGGTTACTATCACTAAGTATGTTTTTTATTATATACTCATGGACAAGTTATAATGTTTATTTTATTAAAGTAAATGTGTTTTTATAATTTGTTAAGTATATAATTATTGACATGAACATGAACTTGTGGAAATTATAAACATGTTGTTTGTTAGTAGGTCATCTTTGTATGGGCTATGTGTTTGATTTCATTTTCACCATGTTTTGTCTAAATGTTATAAATGTGATTCTATTTTCTTTAGAATATTTAGATTTTAGACATGTGGTTAAAATGGTTATTAAATGTACTTCTCAATTTTATATAAGTTGGGTGATGTTTATAATTTACAAGTTGGAAAAGTCAAAATATTGATTTATTTCAATGATTTTGTGGTAATCACTAGTATAAGTGTTTATATGTTTTGTTAATACTAAAATGGGGAAGATATTAATTTATTGTTTATTTTAGTATTAACATGTTATAAATTTATACTAGAAATTGTTTATGTTTTATGGAATGTTATTCTTTCATAGTTTTTTCACTTTTTAAAGTGACATGTATTATACTTGAATAAAGAATAATGAAAGACATGGTAATTAATTATTTCAATTTATGAGATCATTAAGTTCATGATTTTGAGGAAATCGGTTGTATAAATTGGTTATGTATTAAATTTGGGGACAATGAAATTTTATCTAAATTTGGTGTTGTATACATATGATTTTTACCGATTTTGTTTTAATTGAAATTATTAAATGTCTTGGAAGATAATGGTTTATTGTCTTTAATCTAATCTATTTGATAGACGGAATTATATGAAAATAAATATGTTCTTCGATTTGAGAAGGATAATTTGGCGTGAGTTAAGTCTTGGTTTAGGGATTTGTTTCTTACAAGAAGATGATATTTCTTCTTGGAGGAGGTACCTCATAGAGGAGGTTTTTCATGGAGGAGGTTAATTCCTTGTTATCCAAGAAGTGTACTTATGTGGTTGTTTTCATATACAAGTCTTGGTTTAAATAGATAAGATGTTCATTTGTTAATACTAAAATGGGGAAGAATATTAATTTATTTGTTTAGTTTTAGTATTAACATGTTATTTGTTCATAATTGATGTTTGAAGTGTTTGCATCATATCACTAATTATTGTGATATACTTCAATGAGTATCAATGACATATGATTAATGATATTGCTTGTAATGTTTATAATGGAAAGTCACAACATATTTTGGATTGCGACATTGTGATGTTTGTGATTTTATAAACATGGAGTCGAGTTAATGAACTTTTATATGTTTTGTTAACTTGATGAATTTGGCCAAAGTTGTTGTCAAGTTATGTTATATAAAAGTAGGGATGTGTTTTAAGCCTTTATTAAGTAAATTGCAAATGAAGAAAACTCAATTCACGTCTTGTACAACGCAAGATCTTGAATTCAATGAGGATCCCACTTTATTTGTAATTTGGAGCACTATAATATTTTTTTATTACATCCCAAGGTTAGTGCTTGTTTTTCGCAATGTTGGAGGTTGATTAATTTCTTAATAAACCTTTGGTTAGTTGCTCGGTTGCGAGAGCATGTTATAGAAGGTTTACCTATATGAGTAAGAAGTTTGGCCGCTTCACCTAGTTTGGGGCTTAACTAGGAACACTCATGAATGTGGATATGGATTCAAGGCCTTTAATGGAGTCAAAGGTGACAATGTTGTTTGTGTAAGCTTGTGTGTATAGCATCTTCAAATTTTCGTATGGTTGAGTGATTCAATGCTTAGTCAATCATTTCAATCGAAAGTTTGTAAAGTGTGTTGTACTAAGTGGAAATTCAATATTTAAGACATTTTCATTTATGCACAAGTTTAGTTGATTTTGTGTAGTTTGCAAGTGTACGGATTCAAAGCATTTATACTATAAATCGAGGAGGATTGTTGGAACATTTATAGTTTAAATGTGTCTGTTGATGTTATGTGATGAGAAAGGAGGAATAACGAAAATGCAAGTCAATAGAGCGCTCGCTCTAAGTAGAGCGCACGCTCAGAATTGTCGGGGAATTGGAGTTTAAACCAATTTCCTTGACAAGGCTGAGGAGCGCCGACTCCTGCCTGGAGCGCTCGCTCCAGAGAGGAGCGTCGACTCCTGCCTGGAGCGCCCGCTCCAGAGAGGAGCGCTGGCTCCTATTCGTCAGTTTTCCTGAAGAGGCATTTCTTTCGTGAAATGGTGTGTCTTTTCGTATATGGTTGCGTCTTTTCTTCTGTAAGTCTTCCCTAGTATATATAGGGACATATCACATGTGGAATGGGTAAGTGAGAGATCATTCATACTTGTTTAAAGTGTGAAATCGTTTCCTATTGTACTTGCTTAGAGAATAGAATTCTCTTGTGTTTTCTCTAAACAAAATCAAACTACAAACTCTTGTTGGGATTGTTTCTTGTTAACAACCAAGATTCAATGTTTCTTCTTCGTATCTCATAAGTATTACCGTGATACTCTGTTGTTCCTAGTGGGTCGGTAAATAACTTATAGGAAAGCGTATCTAATACGTGCTTGGATGTTCTAATATCCTGTTACTCACTGTTTTTTCCACACACACTTCTAACAACTTCTAGGACACAAGGATCAATGCACAAATGTCCTTTATTTATTTCAATTATTGAATAATGTGAAAAACTTTCAAAAATTCCTCTGTCCGTTTTCAGTCGGTCGATATTTCAGTAATCATTAACTGTAGCTGAATTGCTGCCGAAATGGTTATTGAAATATTCAGAGTATTCTTCTGTCATGTAAAAAAAATGTGTGCCCACCTATTTTCAAAAAAAAAAACTCACATTTACTTCATAATTCTTTTCATTCAAATTGGTTTTACCAAAAATAAAATTGATTTTTAAAAGAAAAAAAATCCTATTTTTGAAAATATAATCCAAAAACAAAGAAAAATGAAAAGAGTCATAATCTCGAGTTCAAAACGTGTCATGTTTAGGAATTATAATGTAATTAGAACGTGGTTTAAAACACGAGAAGTCTAGTCTAAAAAAAATAAAAATGTGTGTCTAATGAAAAGGGATAATTATTTTTAAAAAAGGGGGAAATTCTTCCATTTCCTGCTAAAAACATATATAAAGGAAAATTCATTATTCTATTACTAACATTGTTAGTGTATGCATTTCAGGTACATCAAATTAGTCTAATCCTAATCTTTTCAAAAAAAAATTAGTCTTATCCTAAGAGGTGGAACAGACGTCTTCAGATAGGAGAATACATGGCCTGACGCCTAGCAGACTGAATTCGGAAAAAGGTTGAGAAGAACCCGAGTACTTCACATTAGTTTAATCCTAAGAGGTGGAACAGACGTCTTCAGACAGGACAACACATGGCCTGGCGCCCAGCAAACTGAATTCTCAAAAAGTTTGAGAAGTACCTGAATCAGTTATTGCTTTTATATTGTACTTTGTAGGTAGAGCTACGCGCGGCTTGATCCCCTAAAAAAAACACAAAAAATTCCAATGTTGTAATGCATCTATCTTAGCTTTCTCTACTATGTAAGTACTAAAAAGGGGTACGTAGGCAACTCATTATCTGAGTGCAGCTGCAAAAAAAAAAATTATATAAAATTTCATTTTTCAATATATCAGAACTACGTTGGGCCTGATTCTCCATTCAAAAAAAAATCACAAGAAAATTTCTTCCCCAAATCCAAATCTACCTATGGAGACGTAGGCAACCTTCGGGTTTGACCCCTTTTGCATTTGATATTTTCTTTTATGGTTTCGACGCTTAAAAGCAATCAATACATGCGGATCACCACAAAGAAGAACGATATCTGGGGCATTATAATTTACCAAAATGAGGACACATACCTCGTTATACCTCTTTTATCTTATTTTTGTTGCAGCAGGAAATGGAAGGATATCACCAAATTGATTTTGAAAAACGTTTGTTTCATATCCCGAAAAAATACGAGTCTAAAAAGTGGAAATCTAAAATATAAAATAAAAAGGTCCAAGTCTAAAAAAATAATAACAAGTCAAAGAAATCTAATGAAAAATCCAAAACAAATGATAAAGTCAAGGTTTCACACCTTTTAATAAATGATAACTGAAATTGGGGTAAAAAAAAATTCTCAAAGATATCATTTCTTTCATTCCCTACACAAAAAAAAAAGAGAAGAAACAAATTCTGGACAAATTTCATCTCATTTCACATGAACTCTGCCTGGGCCCGCTCAGGATGTAGGCTGATTCGCCGAAGTTCTGACCATAGTGAACGTTCTCTTTCGGTAATATTGTCATCCTTGTCTACACCAGCTGTATTCTCTACTACACGTCTCAGCAATATGTCTGAAATTCCGAACAATGAGCACCCGCAGAACTCTACCTCTCCACCTGATCCAATGGTTGAGCTCCGAGGACTTGTCCACGCTATACATGCTTGACAGACAGGATAATATTGAACAAACTGTGTTGGGCATAATGCGTCAAAGCGCCCAGATGCCTCCTCCTCCGGAGTCGGAAGTAGCTTAACCTTTTCACCTTGAGCCTATGAACAATGAGAGAGAAATTACCATTAAGTTCGAGGAAGAAGTAATTAAGTGTAACACCCCGACAATTCTCTCTTTCATAAAATACCTTTTTAACATAAAACTTAGAGAATCATCAAAGCATTATCGCCCGTGTGAAAACGTATCGTCTTATTCAGAATTTTACAGCGGAAAACATAATAATGAACTTTATAAATAAAACTTAGTCAACTCCAAAAGTCAAACCAACAAAAGTCAAAGTCAAACTTTAAACCAAAATCAAGTACGAAAAGTATAAACTCAAAGTATGATAAATAGACTACACAAGCTCTCCAATCCCGAACCCATGATGCATCATCTTCAAACTTGTAGATGGACAATGCACTATTGATCCCTAGAGATTGCTCACCAAAATAGGTCATCACAGGATCAATAAGACATAGCCATGATCAACATACACAAACAAAAGCACGTAATCATCAAAGCTGAGTACTACATACTAAACAAGTAAACAATCCTAACATGATACTAATAAGTAGTAAACTGGAATAAATAATAACATAATAACTTGCAGATAACTTTTACTGAACTAAACTTTAACAACATTCTTATTACTTTAAATGGAATAGTCAATGGACCGAGTTGTCTAACTAAAAACCAGCCTTATTCCCTTTGGAAGACGAAATACGGGCGCGACTCCGTATTCCCATGACCTACGATATCGAGGAACATTTAAAATAAAATTAGGACACGGTGATCAATCCGGTCTCAGGAAAAGCCATGGGCTACCACCATGTACTCCAACTCCTAATTGTCTAACACTTCAGACGTGCACCAGTCTAAAACTATTGCTATCCAAGTTTCACTTTACATGATTAACCAGTTATTACTTGTTATGACTCACAAGTAAACGCAAACATTATAATCATTCAACAATCATAAACTTCTATTTTTATCTTAGGATTAGATAAGTGATCACACAACTTAACAACCCAAGATTAATTCCAACTTTAATCCAAACTTCCTTTATTTGTTGAACCTAGCCAACAACCAAACTACCTTTCATAGATATAAAATATCAACTTACCAAATAAGGCCCTCAGTCCTTATAAAGCAGTGAAATACGCAAATGGGAACAACATGATTAATCATGATCCAAACCATTATATATATATATATATATATATATATATATATATATATATATATATATTAATTCCCCCATGTGAATTAATAAAATAAAGTTCCCAACCAAATGCTTGCATCAATCTTCCAAACAAACATAATATAAATCTTATAATATAAATCTCATAATCAACATGTTTCACACAACGGCATAAAACATGCAAATCCAACATAATAGAAATCATATATGAGCTCAACATAGTTCCTATACATGATACTACATAATTCTCATCCTTAAAATCATGATACTAATCCAATCAACACATAGGTATGTACGTACCTTATGTAGACAAAATTCGAGGCTACTTTAACAAGCTTAAAAGTCGCCTAAAGAATATTCTCCGCCTAAAACAACCAATATAAATCCAAAATCAATCCTTTATGAATTTTCAGCAATAATAAAATACTTTAAACCCTTCTTAAAAGTGTTTAAAAACCTTTCCCATCATTAAAACCTAAGTATTAAAGCCTCCTAGTATAGTACCACTATACTAATTGTCAAAAACTCTCAAAACTCATGTTTTAAAATCATAAAACTCCATATCAATACTCCCTTTAAATTTCCAGCAACATATCATATATTAAAACTCCCTTAGAACATATTCAAACATACTTAAAATCATAAAGATAATAATTTTCATAACTTATAATGAACTACTATGATTTCCCAACTTTCAAAACCCTAAAAATTCATGCTTTGATAATTAAAAATCCAATTCAAACCTAATATGCAAATCTGAATTTTTATTCTTTCAATACATAAATTATATAAACTTAGATTCATAAATAAATCATCAAACTAAAGCTTTTAAACATAATCATACTAAAAAAAAATCTTAAAAACATTAACTTTGAATAAAACTAGAGGAGGAAGTAAAGTACTCAAACCAAAGCAAGAAGAGGAGGAACGAAACCCGCGGCAGCCAAGAAGCGGCGAAATGGCGGCGCACGGTGGTCGGCGGTCGGCCGACGAGGAGCTGCAGGCGCGAAGAGGAGAAGGGAGTGCCGAAGGAAGAGGAAGGAAGAAAAGAAAGAGAGAGAAAAAGAAATAGGGGAGGCCGAAAATTTTGGAGGAAGGAGGAGAGAGAAAATAATTGTGTGGGAAAATTTTGGGGTTTATAGGGTTTATATAGATTCCCCTTGTGGGCTTAGGAAAAGGTAATTGGGCTCAAACTATAAATCTTTTTCCAAGCCTAAGAGTGTTTGGGTTCCTCAAACCCATTTAGGAGTTCTTTTCCAAATCCAAAAAGCGTTTCAAACATTTCAAATATTTTTCAAAGCATGACTTAATAAAACATTTGACTTCTTTAAATCATTAAAATAATTCCTTTGACTTTCAAATAGTCAACCTTTGAAGAAATAAATCATTTAAATACTAAAATATATTTAAATATAAATAACTATACATTAAATTCATAAATTTACGGGGGATTACATTAAGCTCAAGGAAGTCTTAAAAGGCATGATCAAGGCTGAACCATGGATGGACATTCATGGGTTAACACTTTTCCCAAAGGCACGGTTACCTCATGGTTGCAAGATGCCTAATCTGACAAAGTTTGATGGGACCGGTAGCCCCACCAATTTCCTGAAGATGTATGTGGGGGGCAATGAGTCCCTGGGGAGTGGAAGAATCTTTAATGGCCCAACTCTTTCAACAGTATTTAGATGGTGCCGCAGCACATTGGTTTCTCAATCTTGAGAACACGAAGAAATCTACTTGGGCTGATATAGTCAGAGAGTTCTCAAACCAGTACAAGTATAATGAAGAAATTGATGTTACTAGGAGGGATCTAGAGACCACTTCTCAAAACCTTAATGAGACATTTTCTTCATTCATCACTCGGTGGAGAAACAAAGCCTCCAAAATGATGAGTAGGCCTAATGAAGAGGAACAATTGCAAATGGTTGTGAAGAATCTTCTTCCTGTCTACCAGAAGCATATGGTGTACCAATATTTCCCGACTTTCAAAGCTTTGATTGCTACGGGAACTCTAGTTGAGGATGCTGTGAAAAGGGGAGACATCAAGAAAGATGAACCTACTGGCGGCACTACTTATAATGCAAAGTTTGGAAATAACAAAAGAGGCCCAGACAATGATTCAGCAGTTCCTAAACCAACTAATGCGATCCATGCCATTGGCGCATCGTCTGCATTCCAGTTGCGACCACAAAGGAACTTTACTCCTTTGAACATGACTTATTCCCAAGCTCTCTCCAAGCTAAAAAAGGCAAATCTCATTCAACCCTTGAATCCACGTCCACCTCCTAAAAATCCTTACCCTGATTATGACCCAAACTAAAACTGTGAATATCATCAAAGCCCGGGGCATAATACTGAAAATTGCACGGCTCTAAAGCATCAAATTCAAAACCTTGTGGATGATGAAAAACTCTCTTTAGGATCCACTTCCACTAAACCAAACGACTCTCAGCCCAACATCACAAAAAACCCCCTTCCTAATAATAAACCCTCGTTTGTGATTAATGTGATCTCTTCTATGTCAGACGGATGCGACCCAATCCAGTTAGTTCGCAAGACAATTCCCCAAATGTATGAAATGCCAATAGCCGTAGGTTACAAGTGTCTGGTTTATCACTATTCCACTCAAGAAAAGGTCAAAATGATGCCTTGTAAAGACCTCAGTTTCACTCTCAACAAGGATCCATTCTCTGACATGTGTGAAACCTTGGATTATGATGGTGCTTTCTTCATTTTGGACTCTGATGCTGATGAAGATGCCTCTTCGGTCATGACAATTGTGGAGAAAAGCACTGGAGGTCACTTCACTACTCCAAATACATACCGGCGCCCCATCTGCCTCGATGATCTTAGTGATGAGGAGTACGTGGATATATCTCATTTGACTAGAGCAGGTCGCCATTTTAAACCATCCCATTTGGAGGATGAAAATCCTTTGGAGGTATTGAGAAGGAAGGAAAAGTGCAAGGAGCCAATCACAAAGGATAGTAATAAAGAAGATGATGCTATCAAGGGCATGAAAGAAGTAAATGCTAATATTTTTGTAATACTCCGTATTTTTAGTAAGTTAATATTTATATTTTTAGGATGGATTTAGTTATTAAAAACACTATTATTTATTAAAAAGACTTGTTATTTATATAAAAAAAGGCTTTTAAAGGAGGTTTTTGTAAAAGATTTTGGGTATTTAAAATAAATTCTAGCCCAAATAGATGTTGGGCCTAAGTTTACTAAATTTTTAAATCTAAGTAGTTTGTTTAAAACAAAATTTAAAATGTTTTAAAGGAAATTGAAAAAGATTTGCACAAAAAAAAAAACAATTTTGCGGTGACAAAACTCACCGCCAGTGGGTAAGTTTTGGGTTACTTTTTCTCATTTTTATCTTTTGCTTCATATAAGCTTCTATATTATTTATCTTAGGGGATAATTTATATCTTTTCCGAATCTTAGTTAGATGATCGTAAAAATTCGTTAGATCTTAGCTAGATTTGTTTATCTTTTCTCTTAAACCCATCTTTTAGTTTTTGAGTCCTAGTATGACTCTACTTGTCCAACTAGTATAAATAGGGGCCTCCACCCATCATATTCTTCACACCAAATTTGAGAAATACATCTCTTTTCTCAAGTTTAAACTCTCTCTCTCCCTCTTAGCCTACCTTCTCTCTCTTCTCCCTAAGTAGTTATTAATTTTCAAGGTGCGTGTATATGTAGATCTTTAAATGTTGTTCTGCATAGGTAGTATCATGTTTTTAGGGTTGTTATTCTGGATTGAAACACATATTTTTATGAGTTTTATTATGAATGTTATGAGTTTATTATGAACTTCGTGAGTTTTTGTATGATCATTAGTAGCTTACAATGAGTTTGATAGTATGATTTTAAATTTATTAGTAACGTCACGTTGAAATATGAGATTTCATAGTCTACAATTGGACCTTAGTTGCAATGTTACATCAGTTTGTTTCTCCAAGGATTGTCAACATTCACGCCTGATTAGTCAATTGTTCTTTGTGGTGTTATTTGTTATTAATATAAAATTTATTATTTCATGTATCATTAAAATTTTCCAAGATGATTTCATGAGCAAATATTTTATTTATGCCTTTATATGGCTAAGTTTTATAAGGATTATTATTCTTTTAAAGGAGGATTATTTCCAAAGGAGTTTTATTAGATATATGATCTTTTATGATCACAGTTATAAAGAGGCAACGACTTGTTATTCATTAGCAAGAACGGTAGCTATAATTATTTATCCACGCAACGGCTTGTTATTTATTAGCAAGAACGGTAGCCATTATATTATTTACCCATGTACTTTTTGTATAAGTCATGTGGACAAGGTAGTTCCCCTCGTCATAGACTCATTAAGGAATACTAAACGTGGGGGGTGTGCACACTTTAGGAAAGGTACCTAGGCAAGGAAAAATGATTTTTATTAAAGTTATATACTCTATATTATATAAGTATTACAAGTATCCAAGGAAGGCTTTTTGAAATTAAATATTTCAAATGTTTAATTAAATAAAGTGTTTAATATTCCGCATATACATGTACTCAGTATTTTTACTGACACGCGTTTTGTTTGTTTTGTTTTATGGCTTTGTCCCTGTGATGACCCTATTTTGGCGAGCAGAATTTACAGGTTGATATGATGCATACTTCATATGGGGGAGCTAGTGAGGAATCATAATTAGTCAAGGGGTTATCATTTTATTTTCTATATTTCCATTGTTATAGTTGTACAATAAAGTTTATATCAATAAAGAGAAGTTATTTCAGTTATTCCGCTGCATTAGTTTAATGTTCAGTTAGTAGTTAGTATTAAAGCCTTTAACGTTATCACGTGGCGGTAATACTCTCAAGTTTCTCAAGAGTTTTATATCAAAATATGTTTTTAGAAAGAGAGAAATTTGGGGGTGTTACAAAGTGGTATCAGTTTAAAAGCCTAGGGATATGAAACTGGAATCTAAAATTAATGGGTAGACTTAAGGATGGGCATATAGGTTATAGAGTTTCGCATTCTTTTCATATTTATATTAAATATGCATAAAAATCTAGTTTATTATTTGAGGAAAAACGATTGATTTGGATAATTTGGGTTGGCAATGTTTCTGACAAGGAAAGGCTTGGGCTCTCACCAACGTTGCGTGTAACCAACTCTTTCCTGGGAAATTTATTGGCCCGACTATTCTTTGTCATGAACCTAGTACTCAAATAAATAATTTTTAATCATATACTTATATATGTACTTTTCAAAAATTTCAAGCGAATTTTTTTTTTGGAATTTCGAATATTTTTTTTTTATTCATTTCAGATTACAGTTAAAATTTTATTTCTATTCTGACTATTATGTCAACATGTACTTTGTATTTTACTTATATATCTATATATATTTTTCCGAATTATAAAGATGAATTTTTTTTAATGAAGTATTGAATTTTTTTTATATGAATTATTTAGTTATTCATTGTTATATTAGAAATATGATTTTTTTTTTATATATATATCTCAAGGAAGTGACTTATTGTCAAGTTAATATGAAAAATCTTTGTATTTTTCATAAGTAAAAGAAAGAGTTTATTATATTTTTTTTATAAGAATTGAGTTATTATTATGTCTTTCATGACATATTATTAAGAAGCTACTTGCAAGTTGTGATATTACTATCTTTTGAGGCATTTTTTTTGGCACAGATATTTCTACGAGATGAATTTGGTTATTTAACGTCTTATATGACATGTATGCATGTGATCTAATTCATGCAAAGTGATTTATATGTTTGTTTTGTTGATTTATAAGTGTTACAAGAACCTATGACTTCAAAGTAAGCCTAGTTGTTTTAGATTCATTAAAGGTGAATACTGTTTTGGTTTATTCCTTTGAAGGAAATAAGTTTAGTAGTTATTTTTTTTAGGAATGAGGAAGACAATACCCTAAGTTATGTGCTAAGAATTGTGAAATTAGTCATTTGAAATTTTATTCAGTTGGATGACCTTTAATGTTTAGTGATATGAGTAAGGAAGGGAAAAGTTATGATTTGTGGAAACAAGAAGTAGGAGATCAATGGTTTATACTAGCTTGGAGGAATTATCAAGATTTAGATAATATATTTTGTTTATGGATATAGCCAACACTATGTTAGCTTCGATATAGATATAACCTTAAAAAGGTGACAAAATAAGGGATATTATGAGGACCTTATAGGTATATGAGATACCATATTTGAAGTTTGATTTAATTAAGGAATTTTACCCTATGCTGAATTGCAAATATATTTAAAGGTGTTATCGTTGTTATAGTTAAGCAAAGAAAGTACGAAAGACCATATTTGAATTTTTAGTAGGTTCCTTTAGATCATTTTTGTTTTAAAAGGTGGAAGTAAGACACTAGAGCTTTCCAAACGTCATGCTAAGTTGATTTTGGGGTATTATTGGGTGTCAAGAGGGAGTATTATTTTTGGAAGTAGTCTTGAACTCTTGATTGAATAGTAATGTATTGTTGTTGTTACAATGAGTTATAAAAGATTGGGTATATCAATTATCAAAGGAGTCAAGTGACTTTAATAATGGAAGAAATATACTTTTTGAAAAAAAAAATTGGAAGTTTAATAAAGGAGAAAAGGGAAGAAATTAGTCAATCAAGGTAATTGGTTTTGGAAATAGTAGTCGTATTTTTGTCTTATGGATTTAAGCAATGAGTATATATTATGTGAAGGAGTTAATTTTATTGAAATGGAGATTATATCAATTTTGAGGCAAGATTGTTTATTTATTGTCTAAAGTCCTAATTGACTATTGTAGTACTGTATGTTTTGAGAGAATATTGATTATAGTACGTTAAGTAAAGTTTGAAGATGAATTTCGAGAACTTCTAGTTTTGAGGACTTAAGTAATTAAGGAAGACTATTTTGTTCAAGTATGTGTTGTGTTAGTATACTAACAATTTTCCTTATGGATGATGAATTGATTTGATTTTGTTATGATCAAGGGTTATTTTGATGATATTCATTATGAGTTCTTCATGAGTTTTGTGAAGCTTTTTGAGGAGAAAGCAATTTTTTTTTTATTTTATAAAAGAAAAGGCATGTTTGATTATGGCATTTTCAAGTAAAGCTTACGAAAGGTTTTATAATTTTCTTTTACTCACTATATTATAACATTTTTTTTAATATATTAGCATTCACCTCAAGTTGTTTTTCAGCAACACTTGTTTTAGTATCAATATTAGTTCTTTATTAATTTTGGAAAATTTTCCTATTCAAATTTTTAAAACTTTTCAGTTTATCATAAACTACTTTTTTTGACTGATTTAAATATTTTCTATATTATGTTGATCTATTATTGAAGGCAAATATTTCTATTATTAATATCTTGAAAAAGCAGTTAATTTTCAAAGCAAAAACGATATTTTCAAAAGTATTATCTATCTAGTAATTTTGTTATTCCATTTCCAGCAATGACTCTTATATTGTTTGTATTACAAAGTTGGTAAATAATTTTTTTCAGTTAAGTTTTAAGTCTTAGCGAGTTACGGGGGCGTAACTCCTTTTAAGAGGGGTAGAATGCGATAGAGTTTCGCGCTTTTAACTTAAAATGCTATTTTTGATGTAATTTTGACTTATTTTATGAGTTATTAAGTGAGCCAACTTACTTTTATAGAAATTTTTTTGGTATATGTGAATTACTTGCTTTATTTCTTACTTGCTTGCTTCAAGTTTCGAGGACGAAACTTCTTTTAAGGGGGGTAGTCTGTAATACTCCGTATTTTTAGTAAGTTAATATTTATATTTTTAGGATGGTTTTAGTTATTAAAAAGACTATTATTTATTAAAAAGACTTGTTATTTATATAAAAAAGGCTTTTAAAGGAGCTTTTTGTAAAAGATTTTGGGTATTTAAAATAAATTCTAGCCCAAATAGATGTTGGGCCTAAGTTTACTAAATTTTTAAATCTAAGTAGTTTGTTTAAAACAAAATTTAAAATGTTTTAAAGGAAATTGAAAAAGATTTACACAAAAAAAAAAAAAAAACAATTTTGCGGCGGCAAAACTCACCGCCAGTGGGTAAGTTTTGGGTTACTTGTTCTCATTTTTATCTTTTGCTTCATATAAGCTTCTATATTATTTATCTTAGGGGATAATTTATATCTTTTCCGAATCTTAGTTAGATGATCGTAAAAATTCGTTAGATCTTAGCTAGATTTGTTTATCTTTTCTCTTAAACCCATCTTTTAGTTTTTGAGTCCTAGTATGACTCTACTTGTCCAACTAGTATAAATAGGGGCCTCCACCCAACATATTCTTCACACCAAATTTGAGAAATACATCTATTTTCTCAAGTTTAAACTCTCTCTCTCCCTCTTAGCCTACCTTCTCTCTCTTCTCCCTAAGTAGTTATTAATTTTCAAGGTGCGTGTATATGTAGATCTTTAAATGTTGTTCTGCATAGGTAGTATCATGTTTTTAGGGTTGTTATTCTGGATTGAAACACATATTTTTATGAGTTTTATTATGAATGTTATGAGTTTATTATGAACTTCGTGAGTTTTTGTATGATCATTAGTAGCTTACAATGAGTTTGATAGTATGATTTTAAATTTATTAGTAATGTCACGTTGAAATATGAGATTGCATAGTCTACAATTGGACCTTAGTTGCAATGTTACATCAGTTTGTTTCTCCAAGGATTGTCAACATTCACGCCTGATTAGTCAATTGTTCTTTGTGGTGTTATTTGTTATTAATATAAAATTTATTATTTCATGTATCATTAAAATTTTCCAAGATGATTTCATGAGCAAATATTTTATTTATGCCTTTATATGGCTAAGTTTTATAAGGATTATTATTCTTTTAAAGGAGGATTATTTCCAAAGGAGTTTTATTAGATATATGATCTTTTATGATCACAGTTATAAAGAGGCAACGACTTGTTATTTATTAGCAAGAACGGTAGCTATAATTATTTATCCACGCAACAGCTTGTTATTTATTAGCAAGAACGGTAGCCATTATATTATTTACCCATGAACTTTTTGTATAAGTCATGTGGACAAGGTAGTTCCCCTCGTCATAGACTCATTAAGGAATACTAAACGTGGGGGGTGTGCACACTTTAGGAAAGGTACCTAGGCAAGGAAAAATGATTTTTATTAAAGTTATATATTCTATATTATATAAGTATTACAAGTATCCAAGGAAGGCTTTTTGAAATTAAATATTTCAAATGTTTAATTAAATAAAGTGTTTAATATTCCGCATATACATGTACTCAGTATTTTTACTGACACGCGTTTTGTTTGTTTTGTTTTATGGCTTTGTCCCTGTGATGACCCTATTTTGGCGAGCAGAATTTACAGGTTGATATGATGCATACTTCATATGGGGGAGCTAGTGAGGAATCATAATTAGTCAAGGGGTTATCATTTTATTTTCTATATTTCCATTGTTATAGTTGTACAATAAAGTTTATATCAATAAAGAGAAGTTATTTCAGTTATTCCGCTGCATTAGTTTAATGTTCAGTTAGTAGTTAGTATTAAAGCCTTTAACGTTATCACGTGGCGGTAATACTCTCAAGTTTCTCAAGAGTTTTATATCAAAATATGTTTTTAGAAAGAGAGAAATTTGGGGGTGTTACAGTTTTCATCTGGAAGTTGTTAATGCATTCCCAGCCTCATAGGGTGGACGTTCTAAAGCATCTCAATGAAGCCTCTGTAAGCTCTTCCATAACACCTGACCAGATGGTGGGACTCATTCATGGGGTAGATCGAACTCTCATGTTCACAGACGATGATCTCCCTAGCAATATCAACCACAACAATTCATTGCACATCACTGTACGTTGTAATGGATGGGAACCTAGAGTATTGATCGAAAATGGCTCCGCAATTAACGTTTGCCCTCTACGTGTGCTAACAAGACTCGGGTATTCAAAAGAAGATCTGGTACCGTCCAACCAGGTGATCCGAGTATATGATAATGCCAAGAGAGAAGTATTGGGTTTAATCAGTCTCCTCATTGAATGTGGTCCTGTGGCAAGGAAGGTGGAATTCATGGTCATTGACATTCAAGCATGTTTCAACCTCTTCTTAGAAAGACTGTGGCTGCATGAAAATAGAGCAAAGAGCCTCTACTCTACATCAGAAGGTAAAGCTTCTCACTGATCAGGGTGCTGTGACTATTTCTGGTGATCCAGAAATTACGGTTTTTTCACCATATACCCCTGACAAATTTTTTTTTGCACCATATACCCTCGCAAGTTTCCAAATTCACCATATACCCCCGACGTTTTAAAAAATACATCCACTTACCCTTATGACTAACGGAAGGCTAACGCCGTTAGTCATTAACCCCTAATCCCCCCTCTAACCCTAATTAACTAACCTAAATCTACCTCTAATCCTAACTCTAACCCCTAATCTAATACCTTAACCCTAACCCTTACTCTTACCACCCCTCCCCCAGTGGCCCACCACCCAGCCAGCCTCCACCACCCCATTGCCCCACCACCCAAAGTCCCCCCTCCCCTTCCCCACCACCCCGAAGCTACCCCTCCCCATGCGCCCCGCCTCCCCCCCCCACCACCCCCGGAATCCCCCTCCCCACTCCCCGAAGCCCCCTCCCCTTCCCCTGGCCGACGCGCAACCCTCCCCCCCTCCCCGCAAAGAACCCGCAATTCTCTTCAATACCCGCCATAATTCATACTCCAGTTTCTTTTTTCTTTTTTTTAGTTTTGCTTCGATTTTGTTGTAGAATTGTGAAATTAAGAACCAATGATACAATCGAAGGTCTCCGATTGTGAAATTAGGGGGATGGCGGAAAAGCGACGGTGAGGATGCTGCAAATTTGTTGATGGTCGTGGTGGCTTTGTTGATGTTGCAACCAATTGTTGACGAAGGAGGTGGTGGCATTATTGTCGAAGGAGGTGGCGGATTTATGATGCGTAGGTGGTGGTCTTGGTGTGGAATCAAATGGTGTTGTGGTGAGATGATTGTTGATGAAGGGGAGGGGAGGGGGGTTCGCACGGCGGGGAAGGGGAAGGGGAAGGGGAGGGAGGGGAGGGGGGTCGGCGGGGAAGGGGAGAGGGAGGGGGGAGGGGAAGGTGGGGCCAGTGTGGGGGAGGGGCGGTGTGCGAAAATCGGTAGTGGTGGGGTGCGAAAATCCGGTGGGGTAGGGGGTCATAGATGCGAAAATCCGGTGGGGGGGGTCAAAGGTGCGAAAATCCGGTGGGGTAAGGGAGCGGGGTGGGGGGAGGGGCTGGCGAGGTTCTTGGGGTGGGGGTGGTGGGGGTGGCGAGGTTGTGGGTGGGGGTGGGGGTGGTGGGGGAGGTGGGGAGGGGGTGGGGTTGTTGGGGGTAGTGGCAGGGGGTGGGTGGTGGGCTAGTGGGCTTTTAGGGTTAGTTAGGTTTTTAGGGTTTGTTATTGTTTTTAGGGTTATTTAGGGTTTAGGGTTATTTAGGGTTTAGGGTAGTTAATTAGGATTTGGAGAAGATTAGGGCCTAATGACTAACGGAAGTCTAACACCGTTAGTCATTAAGGGTAAGTTGATGTATTTTTCGAAAAGTGAGGGGTATATGGTGAATTTGGAAAGTTGAAAGGGTATACGGTGCAAAAAAAAATTTGTCAGGGGTATATGGTGAAAAAACCGCAGAAATTATGACCATCTCCAACACCGGGAAATCGGTATTGTATCTAAACGAAGTAGAGGGCACTAGGTTGGATGGTTACACTATGCACTGTATTCTAGTAGGGCCTGAAAATTCGTGGATGAATGAGATCCCAACGGCCACACCAGATGTAAGTGCTGAAGAAACAGAGCTAGAGTATGAACCAAGTGAGGATGATGAAGAAGAGGTAGGAGCTCCAAGCATCGGCACACATAATACGTCATCTGAAGCACCAGAAGAATCTTGGATTGACAATCCTCCAAAAATGGAAGGAAATGATGATAATGAGTCAAAGAAGAGATCTAGGACTGACGATTTTCACCTGGACTTTAATGTAGTAGGCCCTATCCGAGAGGTTCACACTGAGTCACTGATTCTCATTTCTGGATATCAACATGAAGATCACTATCGTGAGTTGCCACAGTTCAGGAAATTTGGTGGGAATGGTGATCCTTTTGTCCACTTAGTTGGGTTTGTGAATGCATTACAACCATGGGGCATACCAGAGGAAGATTACCCCATGCTCTTTGACAAGAGATTAAAAGAACCAGCTCTGGACTGGTACTATTCTTTAGATTATGTGGATAGAGCCAGTTAGGAAAATGCTAGCCAAGCTTTCGTCAATTGGACTCTCGAGCATAAACAGACTAATGTCAAGAAGTTCAAGCTAGTCACTTTGCGTCAAAGCACCTTAGAAACTTTCTCGCACTTTTGTTCCAGATGCGCTTACATCCGCTCCCAGCTTCGTGTCCCTATTACTGATCGGGAATTTATGCTTATATTACTGCAAAACCTAAACGACTTCTATTATCGTCACATGGTTACCATCAAGTACACCTACCTCAGCCACATGGAGCAGCATGGTTTTGATATCGATACTCTGAAATTGCAAGAAAAACGACCCCGGAAAAATCTTGAAACTTCCAATGCAAATCCAAGGGTTTATGCTAAGATAGATGAATCATTAAGTATGGTGTATGATCGTCTTCAGAGCCAAGGTATAATTCAAGCCCCAGCGCATGTGCACTGTTTACCCCTTCCTGGAACAGACATGAGCAAACTCTGCGCTTATTGTCGCCAATTTGGGCATGAAACTGATCGATGCCATGATCTTTACTACAAAGTGCAAAGCCTGATTGATCGAGGCATCATTAGTCCAACCCACAAAGAAGTACCTGCAAGGAAGGCGTCGTCACATTCTCGACCGCAATCCCAAGTCGATATCTTTCACAAACTGGTTGAACAAGGTCAGATTCATCCACTTCCTAGACATCCAGGGGCAAGTCCTGTAGGGTCAAATCTCCACAAGTACTGTCATTATCATCAGTTGCATGGTCACGGCACAAACCAATGTCATGCTCTCAGCTAGCGCATCAAGCAGATTACTAATATAGCTCTCGTCTACCGCAAATCTAGTTAATTGTCTCATGCCTATCAGATGACAGAAGGGGAAAGATCTTCGGTAAACGTCTGGTAGGAGGTTAGCCCATTAAAAAAATTAAAAAAAAAAGAGAAAAATCTTTCAGCTCGTTAGTATCAGAGAACTACGTGCAGCTTGAATCCCCATGATCACGTACACTTGCAATGTGAGATCACTCCACCTATGTAACACCTGAGGTACGTAGGTAGCTCAACATGAGTGCAACTGCTTTATTAAATAAAAACTTTAGTTCCTTCTAAAATGACGAACTACATTGAGTCCGATTCCCTAAAAATGCACCTGGAGCAATGGGGATATGTAGGCAGCCTTCGGGTTCGACTCAAATGTATAAACCATTGTATTTCAGGCAATGTGATCAGAACTCGAGATGCCAGTCATCACAGGAGCACTTTCAGAATGCTGAATTGACACATCAATGGGGTTACATACCCTAATCTCTATATTTTCTGTCTTTGTTCACTATTAAAGTAGGGAATGGAAGAATGAAGAAAAAACATCTATTTTTAACCCCAATGACAGTAAAATCATTCAAGAGAGTCAAAACATTTAAAAAAAAAACAAAATTGCAAAGGTGGACCATTCTAATCAAAGTATTGCAAAATTGTTTTCAAAAAAATTTCTTTATTCTGGAATGCATTCTGCAATATGTAGCTTTCTTCTCTTTTATTTTTATTCTTTTTCTCTACCTTTAGGTCCAAAAAGAAGAAATTTGTCCCTTCTCTAAGGATGACCAATTACCATCAAAAAACAAAAGCCTCAGCCATATCCACGAATGCGGTCAAAGAGCCTGTAGGGTTTGCCATGCAACCTCTGTCCAAAGGACTTCAAATCATGATGAAGATGGGTTATACTCAAAGCACCGGATTAGGTCATGATGGTAGGGGAATAAAGCAACCAATCCCCATAGTAGACAAGCAAAAACCGACATGGATTAGGATATGATCCGGCAACTTCTTACAACATCAAAAAAACCTTTTGTTACCCTCAATGGTCAGTTCATCCTGCAAGGAGATACTGAGCCATACTATGAGTTTCCGAACCTTGGCTTAGTAGGAAGGAACAGAAGATTTTACCGGGATTCGAGGTATTCTTCAATGAAGCTAGAAATCAGGACTTAATCAAAAGTTGGTTTGTCCAAAAACAAAAAATGAACTTCTTAAGAAACTTTTCACTTTCGAGTCCTCTGAGGAAGGGGATTTTTACCCAGTGTCTTTGATAATACCTTCTGGCGGAAGTATTGAACATAAGTGGAGTATTGAGTGTCAGGCAAAAGACGGGCCTATAGAATTTAAAATGTTTTTAGGAAACCATCCTCCACAGCCATCTCATGAAACTACCCTTTCACCCCTTTAAGATGGATATCATACCGATAGCTCATCTTCCAGCCAATCTACATTGCATACCCAGTCAGAAGACTCTGATAGTGAGGAAATTGAATGTGAACCTTTATCTAAGTACATTTGCATGCAAGATGTTAAATCTGACAGTGAATCTAATAATGATGAATCACTTGATACAACTGAAACATATATAAAATCCATGGAAGAGTCCATTGTAATTAATATTGGTACATAAAATGCTGTAAAAGAAGTCAAAATAGGTTCGTCCCTATCCCCAACTGAACAGTTTGTGTTTATTGCATTGTTAAAAGAGTATGTAGATGTGTTTGCATGGTCTTATGCTGATATGTCTGGCGTTAATAGAGAAATTGTGGAACATCGCATTCCGTTACATCCTGAAAGCAAGCCTAAGCAGCAAAAGCTCCGTCGAATGAAACCAGAGATTAGTCTGAAAGTGAAAGAAGAAATCCAGAAACAACTCGATGCCAAATTCATCTAGGCAGTGAAACATCCGAGTTGGCTCGCCAATATAGTGGTCGTACCTAAAAAGGATGGGAGAGTTCGGGTGTGCATTGATTTTCGTGATCTGAATGCTGCATCACCAAATGATTGTTTTCCTCTACCCCATATCGATGTCCTCGTGGATAGTACGGCCGGTCATGCAATGTTTTTCTTCATGGATGGATTCTCAGGGTATAATCAAATACTCATGGCTCAAGAAGACATGACAAAGACGTCTTTCATCACTCCGTGGGGCACTTTCTGTTACCGAATTATGCCTTTTGGTCTCAAGAATGCCGGAGCTACATATCAAAGGGCTGCAACCACTATCCTTCATGACCTCATCCACGACACTGTGGAGGTCTATGTAGACGACATGATCATGAAAAGCGAAGATCGTGAGGGGCATATTCCTGCAATAAGGTCCTTCTTTGAAAGAATCAGGAAGTACAATCTAAGGCTAAATCCTCAAAAGTATGTGTTTGGTGTCACTTCGGGGAAGTTGTTGGGATTTATTGTCAGTTAAGACGGCATTAAAGTGGACTCGGAAAAGGTAAAATCTATTCAAGAGCTACCTCCTCCAAAAACAGAAAAAGAAGTAAGAGGATTTCTCGGTAGAATTCAATATATCAACAGGTTCATCTCACAACTCACTATGAGATGTGAACCTATATTTAAGCTGCTCTGAAAAAGGGGCATCCCATGAGTGGAATGGGGAATGTCAGGAAGCTTTTGATTCCATGAAAGAGTGCCTTTCAAATCCAGTTCTAATGCCACCTAGACCAGGAGAACCTCTGATTTTGTACCTCACTATCACATAAACGGCTATGGGAGCTATCTTAGCCCAATATCAAGAGGGAACAAAGAAGAAAGTTGCCATATACTATATCTCAGCAAGAAATTCTTGGAGTATGAGACAAGATATACCCCACTGGAAAAAGCATGTATCACTTTAGTCTATGCCACGAAGAAGTTGAGGCATCACCTTCAAGCTCATACCAGTTATCGGATCTCAAGACTTGATCCAATCAAGTATCTGTTCGAAAAACCCATTCTTAGTGAAATATTAGCGAGATGGCATGCTATGCTTTCTTGATTTGATATTCAATGTGTCAGCCAGAAATTTGTTAAAGGAAGCGTCATATCTGAAGCCCTAGCAGAAGGACCAGTGTTAGGAGATGAATATGATGATGCATTCCCTGATGAGTATTTATTATTCATTGACAATCCACAATGGTGCATGTATTTTGATGGAGCTTCTAATAGGAGAGGTAATGGAGCAGGGGTTTTGTTAGTAGATCCTGAAGGAGTCCATATTCTATTTGATGTCAAGCTGGATTTCCCAACAACAAACAATACAACTGAGTATGAAGCCTATATATATGGAGTAAAAGTCGCTTTGATAGCAGGGGCAAGACATCTCACTGTATATGGAGATTCTAATCTTATCATATCTCAGACAATAGGAATTTGGAGAGTTAGAGATAAGAAACTTCAGCTCTACACAGAGTACCTTCAAGAATTGATCCCTTATTTTGATGATATCAGCTTCAAACATCTTCTTCAGGAACAAAATAGTTTCACTGATGCTTTAGCCAATCTTGCTGTTAATTTGACATGGTAAAATGGTACAGAAATCCAGTCAGTTTTAATTGAAGAAAGGAAGGGGCCTACAGTGACGCTAGCACAAATTGTCTCCACGCTGGCTCAACAAGATGATGATGTCTGGTATAAGGATATCAAGAATTTTCTGGAAACCATGCAATATCCAGAGGGAAGTGGCAAGAAGGACCGCATAGCCATCGGAAGGTTAGCCACCCATTTTCTCATACTAAAGGCCGACTATATCACAAAGGATTTGATGGTACTCTACAACTTTGCGTAAATGATAGTGAAAAGCAAGCCATCATGGAAGAAGTTCATGGAGGTGAATGTGGACCCCATATGAACGGAAGATTGTTGGCTCGTAAAATTTTACGAGCAAGTTTCTATTGGAGTACTCTAGAAGGTGATTGCATCAGCTTTGTCCGTGCCTGCAAGCAATTTCAGATATTTGCTACTCTCAATCACATGCCACCTGTGTCACTACATAATATGACTTCTCCTTGGCCATTTTCAAGTTGGGGCATAGACATAATCGGACAAATTCATCCAAAGGCTTCAAATGGGCATCAGTATATTCTTGTAGCAATTGATTACTTTTCGAAGTGGGTTGAAGCTGCATCGTTTTCAAAGCTAGCTAGGGGCAAAGCAAGTCTCGAAATTTGTGATTAACAACATTATCTGTCGGTATGGCAGAACTTTTGAAATCATCTCTAATAATGGATCACAATTTAAGGGTCATCTGAAGACAACTCTCACAAACTTATGCAATCAAGCATCATCAGTCCTCACCTTATCGTCCCCAAACAAATGGAGCGGTGGAAGCAGCCAATAAGACAATCAAGACTATTGTTGCCAAGATGACTGAGAAGACTAGGGAATGGCATGACAAACTACCATATACCCTTTGGGGATATAGAATATCAATCAGAACTCCAACAGAAATAACCCCATATTCTTTGGCTTATGGGATGGAGCCAGTCCTACCAGTTGAGGTGGAGATACAATCTCTCAGGGTCATAGCAGAAAGTGAAATCTCGGAAGACCAATGGTACAAAACTCGTTATGATGAGCTTGCATTTGCATATGAGCGCCGACTACAAGCTTTGCATAACATTCAACTCTATCAGTGGAGAATTGCTCGTGCATTTAACAAAAAGGTTCTAGATAGAGATATTCAAGAAGACGATCTAGTTTTAAAGGAAAATAGAACTCCGTTGCATGATCCTCGGGGAAAGTTCAAGCCTAACTGGTATGGGCCATTCCTAGTCAAGCATGTCACCACGGCTGAAGCAGTAAAGCTAATGGATTTTGATGGAAATGAATTCACCCATTTCACTAATCTTGATCAGTTGAAGAAATATTACGCTTAGGCATCAAAGTAATTGTAATTGTCATGGTCAAGTAACCAAGCAGTTTGTGGATTTTATATCCTATCTAGTTATTCTTAATAAATATGCCACGTGTTCCTAGATATTCATATAATGTATGCAAAAAAAATGAAAAAAAAGAAGAAGAAAAAAAAAGTAAACAAAAAAAGAAAAATGATGAAACATGCAAGGATGTTTTTGATTGTTAAGGTTTTATGTGTTATGATTTTATGTGTCATATGATTGATTAATTATGATTTGCATGGCATACTTAATGTTAAAGTGTGCACGTGTTTAGAATTGTGTTCATATTGAATTTCTCACAAGCAGATAATTCTCACAAACTTATTTTTTTATTCATCCCAACTGGGGTACTTCATTTCATACATAAAGAGACACACTGCCTCTATTTCTTACCAAACTAAAAAAAACAACATAGAAAATAAACATGATATTTCTCTCAAACCCTTCTCCTCTTCATGGTAGGCATGTCTAAACCATTGTCTTGACAATTATCAGCCAAAAGCCATTGAAGATAATCATCATCAATCATTGGAAAGGGAGGTTCCGACAGTGCTAATATAATTCTAGCCCCCTGCCATATAGTAGGCATTCTTTGAATATCACTCATATCAGCCTCATAAGTGGTACATGTTGGAAGAGTCTGGTAGGGGTGCTCATAACCAGGTACCCGACTTTTCGGATATCCGGATATGCGGGTACTCGCATTTTCGGGTACTTGAAAATGCGGCCCATGACCCGACCCGAGAAAATCGGGTACCCGATAACCGGGTACCCGGTTTTCCCGGGTCGGGTCATAGGGTACCCGGCTCGTTTTTTCTTTTTAAAAAAAAATAAATTTCATATAACACTCAAGGTCAAAGTGCATAAGTTATTAAGTCATGTCACCCGCTTTTCATCCCCTGGCTATTAATCTACAATTGCATGGCATTATACTAGACTTACTAGTGCAAAACTGATAACACTGCCACTGTTTTTTCATTCAACATCAAAGATTCAAAGTGCCAAACAACTACACCACAAATGCAAA
The DNA here is from genome assembly GCA_947648045.1 of Beta corolliflora. Lineage (NCBI taxonomy): Eukaryota > Viridiplantae > Streptophyta > Magnoliopsida > Caryophyllales > Amaranthaceae > Beta > Beta corolliflora. Next base: position 150,781 of record CANSZD010002665.1, on the reverse strand, counting down.
TAACACTGCCACTGTTATTTCCTAAGAACTTCAGTGGCACAGCTGAAGAAATTCAGTGGATAGGTGGACAAGTTCGGTCTTCAGGCTGTGGAGTGTGTGGACTTGGGCCAAAAATTAGAAACCCAAAGGCTAAAACTCAAAAGCTGCCGAAGCTGGTCCGTGATCTAAATAAATCCAACCGGGTATCGAGTACCCGCATGTATATTAGGTGCGGCCCAGTATCCGACCCGGTTTTTCTTGTTTTTACCGGGTCGGGTACCCGGCCCGAAAAAAATGAAAAAAAAAACATATTTTGACTCGTTTTTTTTAGGCGGGTCATCGGGTTTTCGGGTCGGGTAGTTCGGGTCGGGTTTTCTGAACACCCCTAGAGTCTAGAGGGCAGGAATGTGGTTCTGCCTCCAACCAATTTGCCTTAGACACCTCCGTAGAAGGTAGAAAATGACTTGGCAAAGCCCTGGTAATTGTACACCTCTGCGACCAGAATTGCAATATACAATTGCACTAATGCCATGGTGGCTTGTAACCTACTTTATGTCTTGCTGTAGGAAATAATCCTCCCACTCACCATTTTTACTAAGTTGATAGAAGAAAGGATGAAAACCTCTTTCTCGGATATGATTAGTTTTGTAAGCAAGACTCCCGGCCCGTGAGGTTTCATAGGAGAAAATTTTTCCAATAACCATAAGTGAAGGGCTAATGGACATCCCTTCACAAATCTTTGAGGGTTTCTTTTGAGTTCGTCTAAGCCAAGGAACATTTCCCCAAAATAAGTGGTCCAAGACAACCTCCACTAACAATTTGAGGAATGAGTGAAATACACCGGACATGGCATGTGTTTAAAGACCATTTAGTGAGGGTACTTCCCAAAATCATAAGAATACAAGCATTTTCTCTAGCAATCCTATAACTGGCATTGTTAGAAATTTGCCAAGCACCAAATTGAAAGGTCGATAATAGATTAAGAAGAAGTACATCACCATAATATAGGTAGTTGCCATGAAGGTTTTCAGGAAGGTATAAAATTGTTGATAAATCTTCCGAGATTCTTGTAGGAGCTCTAGGTGTAATGACTGGACCATTGGAGGATAAGCCTAGTAATCCTTCGACCTCTTCAACAAGAGGCACAATCTCTCGGTCTCCAAAGCGGAAGACATGACCAGTTTCATCCCAAAATTTGAAAGCAGCATGAATCATTTCATAACAAATAGAAAGAGAAAGCAAAGGCATAAGAGCCTTAGTAAAACGGGAATGAAGAAGAAGAAGACTGCCTTGGTTGCTCCAAATTCTTTGTGATCCCCGAGAGTTTTTTTTATCACCATTCCCCATTTCATTAGTTTCTCCATAACTAGGAGCCATTTTTTTTTTAATGAAGAAAAGCTAGAGAAGATGTTGGAGTAGTGAAGATGGTGCATTTGGTAATGAAGAACCATGCCCTTTTATAGATGAAAAAAGATGATTGTCTATAATTCATGCCATGGATAATAAGTTTGAGTATTGTCCATGGGGTAATAAGGAGCATCTCTAACCATGGCTAAGGACCAAGCATTTGTGGTGTGGCAATTTTTGCTGAAACCGAACATTGATACAATCCATTTTTCCTAATAGCCATCCAAAATAATGACCTTGATCAATCTATTTTATATAGTGATCATCATTTTCCGATGAAGCAAATAAGCATTATGTATGAAAAATTTCCTGAAAGATTTTTTGAAAAACAGATAAAATTTTGCCATATGATGATGGGTCCACCATAGTTTATCTAAAGGGTAATAACCTTTGGTCAACCCTTTAGGCGACGTGACTTGACAATGCATTACTTTAAGGTGACATGCCTGCCAATGCATCACTTTAAGGTGACATGACCTGACAATGTCCTAATTTAAGGTGACATGATAACACATGAAGTCATAAAAAGTGAATGATGGTGACTTGACAGCTTGTTTGTCATCAATACGATAAAAAAAACTGTGATAAAAACTGGAGTCAGATTGTCAATTGTCGGAGTCTCTCGCATTAACAAAAGACAAATTCATAAGACAAAACTTAAAAAAGACGATGTTAAATTCGCATTTTAAATTTTAGAAAATTAATTGGGATTTTTTATTTTAAGACGACGATAAAGTCGCATTTTTAAATTTTAGAAAATTAATTGGAATTTTCTATCTAATACGACGTTAAAGTCGCATTTCAAATTTTAGAAAATTAATTGGGATTTTCTATTTAAGACGACGATAAAGTCGCATTTTCAAATTTTAGAAAATTAATTGGGTTTCCTATTTAAGACGACGATAAAGTCGCATTTTCAAATTTCTAGAAAATTTAATTGGGATTTTCTATCTAAGACGACAATCAAGTCGCGTTTTTATTTTAAGAAATTTAATTGGGATTTTCTATCTAAGACGACAATAAAGTCGCATTTCAAAATTTTAGAAAATTAAATGGGATTTTCTACTTAAAGCGTTGTCATAAGTCGCAAATCATGTTTTCAAAAGAGCACTGATGATAACTATTTTCTATGGAGAATACGTTATCTCAAAAGAAATTTTCTGTCAAAATTTTGTGTCTTTTCAAACATTGGTCATTATTTCATCCAAAATTCGACCAATGTGGGGCATTCTGTAGACACCAAATTTTGAACCCCTTTTTCGTATAAATAAATATGTTGAAAGGAAATTAAAATAACGAAAACCGTCAAGTATTGCGGAGCGCGCGCCCCGTCAAAGGCATATTTCGCCTCGGAACACGAGTTTCATTCCATCGTATGGTTTTCCTTTTTTCACGTTTTAGTCATACAATTCCGGCTTAGGAATGTAATTTTTCGTAAGTCGTAGTCAATAACTACAACCAGCGGTATAATAAAATGATTCGTAGTATAATCATGCTCGTCTTTAGTAATTTGACGAGTTTTCGTTAATTTTTTTAAGTTAATTTTTCGAAAAACAGAAAAAACGAGTCGTAATTAGGCGCCGAAATTTTAATCATCTCCCAAAACCGGTAGTAATCAGTTTTCTTGATGGTCAAGTCATTGTTCATTGGATAAAGAATAAGAATATATTCTTTAACCACCAATCACATTCTTTTATCCATTACTCAAGGAATAAGAATCATGAAAAATAATAAGAATAAGAGTCAAATCCAAGGTGTAAGAGCCAAGAATCCGGATTTTTTTCGGAAGATTCGAGTTGTGCGCCAGGCACATGATCATGCGCCCATCGCACAACGGGCTCCTGCGCCAGACGCAGACCAGTGCGCCTAGTGCACGGTGCTATGCCTAGTGCAGGTTCCTGCGTTTGGCGCAGTGGTCCAGTCAGCACTTCCTTCACGTTTTTCGATGCATTTCTACGTTTTTCGGATTTTGCTTCGTTAGTGTAAAGATCAAAATCAAATCTAATGAAAATAAGAATATTGGCATTTCCCATAAATTTGATGATGTAGGAAGATTTGAGAGGATTTAGTGATGTCATTAAGGTGATGTCATTAAGGTGATGTCATTAGTGTGATGTCATTAAGATAACTTGGGTTGATAAAAATCTCATTTTTGGGTGAAAAATCTGAATTTCTACATTCTTCAAACCCTAATTCACCACCTCATTTCCCTATAAATGTCTCCCATTTTTTTACTTCAACACACAACAATTTCACACAACCACAACTTAACTCCACTACTTCTCACAACTAATCTCAATACTACTCTCCTCCTCCTTAATTCCTCCCTCTAAAAAATCTCATTCAAGAAAAAGAAAGCAAAAGTTAGGGAAGTAATTAGTAAGTAAAGAAGCTCATCATAAGAAAAACACAAAAAAATGGTTTAAGTTAGTAATTAAGTGGATTTAGAAACTCACTTAGAAATTAAGAAAATCACAAAAAAAGTAGAAAAATTTACAAAAGGAAGTGCATCATTGAGCTAGCAAGGTAAAGTTGAAGTTCTTGTTATTTTTCTTATCATCTTCTTAATCACCTACTAACTTTCTCTTTGTTTCCTCTTATCATTTATAAATTTTTGGAGTGATTTGGGTATGTGGAAGTCCTAATAGGTTCCCAACCTTAAATCACCCCGCCTAGAATAGTCAACTCTAATGGGGAGTCTCTTAGGAAATATGTGCTTATGTGATTTTTGTTAATCAAGTTGTTATTTATAACCAAAAACATGTTTTCATAAAAAATTCAAGTAGAGTTGTGCATAAACATCTCCATAAAAATAAAATGTTATGCTGTAATTATGGTTAGTTTTAATTGTGTACTTCATTTTATTTTTCGTCTGTACTATGAGAATAGTTTATAGGATGTAATATTTTTTTTATGAGTTTCAAGATGTTTCAAGCAACTGGGATTTGGAATTTCTAGAAAAAGAATTTGGTATGAATAATTAAAAAGCATACAACTTTGTTGTGCAAAACTGATTTTGTCCAGTACCACATAAATTCGTTCTGTCAATAAAGTTTAAAATAAAATTATTTGTACAAAACTAAAAACATTAACTTTAAAGTAAACATCAGTAGATTTCCAAAAATTTCAAAATCATGTTCATATGAATTTTATACAATTTTATATCTTTTTTACAAAAACGCTCATGCAAATCACTAAATTCCAGAACACTGGTTTTCTCTTTAGTTAAGAAAATAAATAAAACAAAAATCGTAAAAATGTCCAATTCAAATTAAAATTTCCAGTCTAGTCCTTCAAAGTGTCTAGAATGTTCATACCATAATTTACTTCAAAATAAGTTCAGTAAGTTGGATTTCAAAGAACAAATTGGATAAAGGTCCTGTTTTGACCGGTTTTAGCATAACATTTACTATAATTCGAGTTTTCATTGAAAGCTTGTGAAATGCTTACACAACATAAATAACTCACTGAACTATCCATAGGTGTATCACATGCTCAATTTTACACTTTTTACATAAAGTTATGATTTTTATAAGTCAGCACAAGGACAAAAGTGCAATCTGAAAAATGAAATAAATTGATTAACTCAAGTTTTATAAAAAATGTTTTATTTTCATATGAAATTAATTAAAAGCCAAAGAAATTTAAGTTTCTCTTAAAATGGTTCATTTTTATTATGTAAATAAAAATCAATAAAAATCATCATAAAAAAATCAAATCAAAGAAGTTAATTAATCTTTAATTTTCACAAATTTACAAATAAACATGAATTTCAATGCCCATTCAAGAAGTTGAAGATCAAGGAGCATCATGGTGAAGATCAAGGAGCATCATGGTGAAGATCAAGATTGAAGATTTGTATAGATTATAGAATTTGTACATATTGTTGTAATAATAGTTTTGTTTGTAAATAGTTATTACATCACTCAATTAATGAAAAATATGGAGATGTTTATGCATAATTTTCATAAATAATTCCACAATTCTTTTTAAATAAAAAGAGCAACCAACGTTACAAATGTTGCATGTTGGGTCCAATATATCATAGTATATGAATTGAATGACCCAATCTCAATTAAGAGGAAAAATTGCAAATCTAACTAAGTTAAATTGTATGATGATCCATCTTACATTTTCAAATTTGTTCTCCATCTTCAAATGGATCAATTATATAATTTGACATAATTAGATTGATAATTATGATATCCGAATTGATTTTAGGCCATTTCACTTGTCTCACTTTAAATGGCCAAATTCCGATGCATTAGCCAAACACAATCTCCAAATTTGATCTCAAATTGATCATTTTTCTCAAAATGATTTAATAATCTTCAATTAAGATTATTTCTCAAAAAGCCTTCAATTAGGAAGCAAACCTCTTTCCTCAAAACCTCTTGAAAATTATAAATGTGATCACTAATTAAGGTGGTTATTTCAATCCTTGATTAATCTCTAATTAGGGCGATTAACTCAAACTCTTCATTTAATCACTAATTAGAGTGATTATCTTAAAACTTAATAATCGTTAATTAGGGCGATTATTTTTCCCATTCAATCACTGATTAGAGTGATTATCTTAAACCTTAATAATCGCTAATTAGGGCGATTATTTTTCTCATTTATTCACTAATTAGAGTGATTATCTAAAACCTTAATAATCGTTAATTAGGGCGATTATTTTTCCTATTTAATCACTAATTAGGGTGATTATCTTAAACATTAAATTATCACCAATTAGGGTGATTACTTCATTCCTTCCTTATTAATCACTAATTAAGGTGGTTATCTTAATCCTTCATATTTAATCACTAATTAAAGTGATTACCTTAATCTCATTTCAATCACTAATTGAAGTGATTACCTCATTTTCCAATAGATTTGTTTAATTCTAAAGGTGAGTTATTCATAATCTATTTTCTTTCCTTTTCATCCCCAATGTAATTGGCCATTTAGGGTGAGACATAAGATCGAACTACGATGGTTTTGATCCATGAGTGGATTCCAATCCCGCAATGATTGGTACGTAGTGCAACTTCAGTGCTCAAACCTACCATGTACAAATGATATATATATTGGTCCTAAATAAAAATGGTTGATGTGTATATGTGCAAACTATGTGATTTTCTTTCTTTTGAATAGCCATGATTATTTTAAAATGGGAAATAACGCATTTAGTAAGAGCCCGTTCTGTAGAACAAAAGAGGAGACGAGTTCCAGATGTTCGCACCTCTTAACCTAAACCCCGAACCCTATCTCATGGTATGAAAGACCAATTTTCAAAAAACCTTATCCATATGAAGTCATCATCGTTTAAATGTTATTTCTTGAAATTGATTTTAAAATGATTTATTAAATACATCTGTCCCTATTCAGATATTAATAGGGTGGCGATTTCAAAGTTTTCTAAAACACATAGTCCAATGAGAGACTTTTGTGGGATTCAGACCGTTAATTAAGACAGTAAAAAATCGAATACCACATGTATATATATTAATAGAACGGGTCACTTTTATAAACAAAATGTTATTTATCACTCCTTTTGTTCTCCTACCCATTTCTTCTCTTAAAATTGATAATCTCTTCCGATCATTTCCAATAGGGACCTCACTTTCATCATACATTCATACCCTTGTGTCATGTTAGTAGATTCCCCATCATACAAACCATCATCCACGTCATCCACATCATCAACATCATCTTCTCCAATCTCCATCATCTAACAATGTGGGAAAGCACACTCCTATGCCGTCTCGAAATCCCAAAGCCACCGTAGCAGCCCATCTCCATCAATCTGAAAGTACAATTACAAGCACTGTATAATCTCATTGACAATTAAAAAAACTAAAGGACCAACAAGCACATTCAACATCGTCAAATTGAGGAATTTAATTAGTACAAAGCATAAAATCCGCTCAACTTTATCTACTAAAAGTAAAATCAAGAGAGAAGAAAATTTAAGTACCTGCTAACAACGTGTCATATATTGCTATTAGAGCATACCTAATAGTTCCCATATGGTTTGTGGTCATCAATTATTTTTATTACTTCCTCACTCTTCTACTCATTTCAATCCCGTATATTTTTTACTCCCAATGGTTGCCCTCCAATTTGTGGTCATCACATTTCTCTCTTCTACTTATAACTTACCCACCATATTTTCTCTCTCCTCCAGTTTCTTCTTTGCTCCTCTTTTCTCTTGGTCCATCAGTGAAGAGCTGAACATCAGTTTTTTGGCCAAAATTTTTCTCTCTCCTAATAAACTAATATTACTTTTATACTATCTCTACTCATAACCCACTAGTGGAGCAACCACTGGGATTGCTCTAACGGCAACAACACCATCGAAATCTTTCTTTTATAGCTCGAAATACGTCGGAAATTGAAAAGGATTTTGTATCAATCAACGTATTTTGATGATCTCCTCTCTGATTATGTGTTCTTCCAATTAAGGTTCTGATGGATGAGATGAGAAAGGAGAGGAGGAAGAAAGTGATCAGAGAGAAAGAGGGCGCAACGCAACGTTGTGCTTTTTTGGACTTAAATCGATAACACCTATATATGCGCCGGCCACATATAAGAAAATTGAAAATGAATAACCTATCTAATCCTCCTAATTATGTAGGTTGGTAAGTCAGGATTGATCCCACATAGAGAAAGTTTTTCTATGTTTAGCCCTTAAATAATGGCAAAACTAAAGCAAAATCAAGATTTATATATATTAAGATAATAAAATAAATAAATGTAATACAATGAATTAAAGTTCTATAGTTAAGTATCCTCACTAGTATGAATCAATAAAATATTAATTCCTACTCCAAATAAAATTAGATTAAATATTCACGAGGAGTAATGCGCCCTAAAAATACCGTAAATCTCTCCCGAGTTTCTATGTTCATCCCTAAACAAGCACTCATACATATTCTCATGGATTCATGAAAGAAAGAGACATTAAGCATATCATCACAATTAGGTTCCTACCAAAAAAAAACAATTAGATTCCTACCAATCCAATCTACTTATTCCCATACAGATATTCATGCTCTTAATTGAAATATTTAAATCCACAAAAATCCAACTTCCGTCGTGATCAAGTTAAAGGAATCATAACAATACTAGTTATCCCTAATCTGGTATTGGAATATGCACAATCAATTAATCAAGGACAATTAAACAATTAACTTAGGAATTTAAAGAAATAATCATAAACTAATTCATACTAGGGTTCAACTTAAACATATATGAAAGAACTACTCAAGCATAATTGAAATAAATAAATAATCTTAAGAAGAATAATTAAAATTCATAATAGAAAACAAAGAGAAAAGGAGAAAATAAATACTTGAATTAATATATCGAAAAAAGGTAGCGTCTTGGAGAACAATGAAAATCTACCAGTTTCTCTCTTTAACTTCTCTCTACAAACCTTACAAAGTATAAAGAATAAAACTAAATCCCGTCATAAAACGAATAAAAGAGTATTTATACTTTCTTAAAACAACAAAAACCGACATTATAAGTCGTACTTGAGCTCAACTTCAAACCGCTATAACTTTTGATCCAATGCTTTGTTTGGTACATGTAATATATGGTTGGATATCTCTTGAAATCTAGTCTCCAACCCAGTTGAAATTTCCTCATTATCATTTTTTTATAAAAATATACGAGTAAAATGGTGAAGAGGTGTCATATTTGGCAAAACTATGAATAGCGGTTCGTATCCTCTTCAATTCCAATGCGTCTTGGGTATATGATATATCATTTCAAAGGGAATCTAAGTGCCCAAATCTTCATGTCCTTCCACAGGAGTACAAAGTACCTGAAATTATATCAAAAGACCAAACTACTCGTGAAGGTAATGTAGCTTATAAAAAGGGACCTTGATATGCATAAATGCAATGTAAATGCTCTAATACTACATGAAAATGTACCCTAATATATATGCAACTAAATGATATAATAATATGCACTTATCAAACTCCCCCAAGCTAAACATTTGCTTGTCCTCAAGCAAACCAAACCAATTCACAAGAGGGAAGAGTAAGATGAACTTCTATACAGGACTTATACGTTTCAACCATTGAACCTCCAAGGCATGAACACTAGTGGAAAAAAGTTCAACCGCTCCAGTCAAAATAGGTCGTACATATCCGATTTTCGGTCCAGAGCAGTTGGGGTCGGAGCGGTTGGTAAAAGTCAACTGCTCCTTTTGAAAACCGGATCAGTTCACAACTTACTGATCCGATTTCACAAAAAGTCGGACCAATTAACTGGTTTGGTTTTTGTGAAAATCGGATCAGTAAGTTGTGAACTGATCCGGTTTGCTTAAAGAACCGGATCGGTAAATGCTAGGTAGGGTCCAGAAAAAAACGTCATTCACAACCCAGAAAATTAACATCAACACAAAAATGAATCCAAAGAAAATTAACATACCCAACGCAAATTAATAAAGAAAATACGGACGAAATGAACTCACATTAAAAGAGAAGTATGAACGAAATCAATAAAGAACACAAAAAACAAAAATCACCCAAAAAATAAGATAAACGAAAATCAGAAAGAAATTACAAACCAACGAATTAATCTAAACGAAAATAAATTACAAACAAAAGTTACAATCAAAATGAAAATCAACCAAAAAATAAATTAAAAAATTACAAGAAAACGTAAAAATAAATTAAACGGAAAAACTAAAGAAATTAAATGAAAAACTCAATCGTCTTAGATCTGACTTCTCCTCGCGTTTCTTTCTTCGCATTTCGTTGCTTCGCCGGCGATGAGAAAGAGAGGAGCGTTTCAACTTGATGGAATCGCCGGAGACGAGAGCTTGATGGACTGTCGGTGGAGAAATTACGAGGTTCCACACTCGAAGATTTGAGGTTAGGTTTTTGTTAGGGTTTTCTGGTTCTAATTTAGTTGGTGGTTGATTTATGGACTGAAGATTTGACGTTAGATTTGAGAGTGGGAGGGGAGAGAGGTGAGGAGACGATGAACGAAGATCTGAAATATGGTGAAGGAAATCCGGAGATGATGAACGACGCTTCTGTTTCGTTGCGTTAAAAATTTCGGCGAAGAAATCTGGTGAGAGTAGGAGAGAGGGATTGTGGCGTGAGTAGGAGAGAGGGTGGTGGCGTAAGTGGGAGAGGAAGAGAGAGAATAGAGAGAGTTAGGGTTTGAGGATTGAGAGTTAGGGTTTTTGAGGAGAAAATGAGGAGATCAGGACAGGAGGGAAATGAAATGACGCGGCCTATCTGTTTTATAAGGCCCAAAAGTAACTGATCTGGTTATTTGGGCCAACCGGATCAGTTACTTGAGGACACGAGTGATGGAACGATAAAGCTGGACCAAGAAATTTTAACTGATCCGGTTTGGGCCTCGACCGGATCAGTTACGGATCAGTTGACTTTAACTGATCCGGTTTGGGCCTAACCGCATCATATCTTGTGACAGATCCGCTTTTTTCCACTAGTGGAAATTCAGGCATATGAAATATACTATAATTATAAGATTAGATTAAGGTAGACCAAAACTAAACCTCGTAGATTCTCATTTAATCGCAACTTGACTCACCATGGCAAAGCACAAACCTTCCCCAAAGCTAAACTCAATTAAACTCGTTAAACCTCACTTTAGTCGAGCACACTTTCTCTCATGTGTTTATGGGTAGACATATGAAATATGAAATATACTATAATTATAAGATTAGATTAAGGTAGACCAAAACAAAACCTCGCAGATTCTCATTTAATCGCAACTTGACTCACCATGGCAAAGCACAAACCTTCCCCAAAGCTAAACTCAATTAAACTCGTTAAACCTCACTTTAGTCGAGCACACTTTCTCTCATGTGTTTATGGGTTATGAAATTTCTACTCAAACATATACCAAGTCGATTCGAATGAACTATTTTTCTTTGAACTTGACTATTATCTCATTCTCCACTTAATAATGGCAAAACATGCATATAGATCATGAGGACTTACAAAAGGTTGTGGTGTGGCTAAGGTAAGGGTAGGAAAAATATTTGGGAATGTGGTGCTAAAAGCTAACTAGTGGAGGAAATAATACTTTAACATCTATGGCCATTAGATGCAAATGCCACAAAAACTCTTACTAAAAGTTCAACAACACATTCCCATTAAATTAAGATAGTACCCATCCTTATCAACTCCAACAAATTTCATTCACCTTTTATTCAATATTTCTTTCACTTTTTTTTTTGCAATTTTTCCAAAATTATTTTTCTCAACTTCTTCATCAGTCTTTTCGTTTTGCACTTTCACACTATAATTTCAAGCATTTTTTTCTTTCAACATCTTTTCTACCAATAATTACCGCATAGCCACAAACATAAGTTCAAAACATGAACTTTAATGCTACGATCCACTTAGCAAGGCTTGAGTAGAGAAAACATAAAAGGCTAGAGGCTTGTAATGTAGATTGATCAAGAGAATGGGATATCAAAAGCTTAACATGGGCTAATTAAAAAGGAATAATATAAACAAAAATATCTCTGGAGGCTCAAAATAATAAAAAGAACGTCTCAATCATATCAACACATGTATATTTCGCATAAGTCTCAAAGAGTACCAAGGCAAGTTCAATAATCATACTTCATAGGGAACTATCACAAAAGAAAAACAGAAGACTAATGTAGATGTATTAGTCTACAAAGCTTGAAAATTCCTCACTAGGCTTATGTTTACCAAGTAAAATCAAGTCTTTTTGGGGAATGTCAATTAATCTTACCACAAACCATTCAAGTGCAAAGCAATCGAACCATGCAGTGGCGGAGGCAACTGTTGTCCCAGTTGGTCACGTGACCAACCATTCTTGGAAAAAAAATTCTCACCTCTTGCTTCCAGCCTTCCACGCTGCTTGCCTACCTCCACTTCCAAAGTTCCACAAACTCCATCTTAACTTTCTCTTTCAGGACTTCCTCGATTTCACTTTCTCCTCACCGCCATATGCAATTCCTCTTGATCCACCATTTTTTCTTCAATTAGGCAAATATCAGATCTAAATCAAATTGGGGGTTTTTGTTTTGGAGGAGTTGTTGCAAATTGAATTTAATTTCGTTTGGAATATGGTGGATAAGGAATGAAATTCACTTGCTCTAATTGAATTTAAATACGGAAATTTGTTGCATTGGAAATGTATGATATGAATCTCAAAAGATATGGACAACCATGAATCCTGAATGCCAGGCCAACCGCCACTAGTGGATGCACCCACCACCACATCAGGCCGGTCGACCATGCCTGCTTAACCCCCAAGCCGCAAGAACTCGCCACACCGAAACAATAAATTCTTGAAAAAACTCAATTACCTTTACTTTGTTTGATTTAATAGTCAAATCTTCTTCTTAATTACTTGTTGTTGAGTACTCCCTCTGTTTTTTTATCATCCTCACTTTCCAGTGTGCATCGTCCAAAGCATGGCTTTGAACTTTTATATCTTTCATTATATATTGGTAAAAATTATAACGATTGAATATTAATAAAGTAATAATTGAGACGAATCAAACAGCACCCCACATGACAATATATTTTCTTATAAATTGAGAAAAATTGAGAATATTTTCTCTAAGAATGAATAGTGTCAAGTTTCCAAGTGAGAAAGATTAAAAAAACAAAGGGACTACTTGATTATGTGGTTTTAATTGGTTGTTTAGTAAATTTATCAAGTTTCAATTCAATTACCTAGAACTTAATTTTTAACTTTGTTCTAGCTTTGATTAACGTATATTTGTGAATTTTGATTTGGGTAATCATTCGGTCTGTATTTTTTGATAGGGTGTTGAGTTGAATTGTTTTACCATGTTCATGGGCTTTTTTAGAAAATTCTCTCATGAAATGATTTAAATGCATTATTTTTTTACATTTCTAATCTTCTTGTTAGAAAATTCTCTCATGTAATGTTTAAGGCATTATTTACTTCATTTTATCATTAGTTTGTGTTTTACGTTCTTCATTTGGTGATTTACGTATTTAGTATGTTTAAATATTAGTTTTGGGTTGGGGAAAACTAATATGAGGTTAGTAGATTCGCCACATATACTAATTTATATAGTCAAGGCTATTAAATTGATAGCTTAATAACAATATTATTTGGGATCGCTTAATGTAGACACATAATCGCGTCTCTCCATATGAGTACCCTATGATGATACATACCGCGGCCTTAATTAGTCTGACCCAAGGGAGAGCAATCCGAAAAGTCAGCCCCAAAACAGTTTTTAAGATCGTAAAGACTATTTATTTATTTTAAAGATCCAAAATCCAATTTTAAAGTCCAATTAGTTATTCCTGATAATTAATTGTATTTTTAAGCCCAAAAATTAATTATTTTAAGCCAAATCCTTTGAAAAGCCCAATTAATTGTTCATGATAATTTATTGTATTTATCTATTATTTTAATAAATATTTTCAGAAATAAATAAAATACTTTCAAGGACATTATAAAAATAAAGAATTTTTTATTGAAATCAGATTTATCTTTTTAGGTAGTTGTTTTTCTGATTTAAGAGGATATTATTTGATAAAGATAAAAAGAATAATTAGAAAACCGAATTAAATAAAAAAAGCGGCCAGTTTGGAGTTGCATCTGACGCACCAAGAATGCGCTCAATGCACAGCCATGCGCGGGACGCATAGCATGTGTGCTCCGCGCAAAGCTTGTGCGTACCGCACAATCCTATGTGCGCCGCACAACGTTCTTTTTTATTTTTTTTTTAAAGTTTTCCTATAGATAGCCCAACGTTTTCCGGATTTTAAAGAGATTTTGACACGAATACTTACGATCTCTCAAGGCATAAAATACTCTCATACTTTCACCATATACAAACACATAAACATATTCATACTCATACTTTGATCGATCTTGAATAGGTTTTCATTGAAGGATTCACGATTGCTCCTCCCAAAGGTTGTTATTTTCTCATACCCAATCCACACCAGTATATTTCTGAGGGTCCTTAATATGTTCTTTTCTTATTTATTTTATTGAAGTTACTAGCCATCTTTTCATGATGTAGATCTTTAATAAAAATTCGTTCTTTATACATTCTAAATATCTTCTCCTTATTTCTTTTTATATATTTTTATGATTGTCATGCTTATGCTTTCATCACCAACAAGTTATTATTGTAAATCAAGACCTAAGAAATTGATCTAAAGCCGAATAAGATAATTAGACAATTGAATTTTGGACCCAGTAATTGATTGCTTAATAATTTGTCATTAAATAAGTAGTCTTTTTATATGTGTTTAATGAACCAAACCTATACTATTTTTGTAGGGTGTTGAAAATATTATTTGGTTGTTCTTTTGCATAAATATTGCTATGAATCGTGTTAAGTAGAGGCTAGCAATGGGTGAACGTGATCCATGATCATGTTCGTACCCTCACCCCCGAACTCAATTTTTGGTTCCTGACATTTATTGAAATTAAGGCGGGGAAATCTACATTGGATAAGTCCCAAAGATGTCACTAAGTTTCATATATATCCAATTAGATTTCTGAGTCTTCTCGTAAAGAAAGACTTGTTGGCGACTTCGAAAACGTTTTAATAAAACCCTTCAATGAAGTAGTCAAATACGCGCTCACACCGCGTAGGCGAATAAAAAAACACGCCTACAATTTGGCGACTTTACTGGGGAGGATTTAAAATATATTTTTAATGAGTGGGCGAAACTTGAAAAATACGATTCATTATCTTTTTATGCTTTTGAATAACATATTGTTTTGCATATGCATGGCTATTTATCTAAGCCACTATAAGGACAATCGTCCCTGCCTCCTAAGCGCATGTTAATACATGAGGCCACCCTTGGGGGGTTTGTGTTTTCTCCTTCCAAAAAGCTTCCTGAGCGATAGTGTTGGATCTTAGTCATAAGCAAACCTACCCAATTAACCCAACCATGTTATTTCTCTCTTGAACCTGACTTGAGAACTGGAGTGTGTCTTACACGTGGCCACCTTTCAAATCAAAGGTACGAAGCATGGGATCATTCTTTTAGTCATGGACCCTTTTCAGCCTTAACCTAAACCTGACCATAGTTTCGAACGTAGATCTTAACTCTTGTATGAGAACTGCATACTATTTCTTGCCTATTTTACATCATTGATTGCTTGCTTGCTATGTTCAGCATGCTTTCTCCCTGCATTCACTTTGTATTAGGCTAATAATCATCAAAAAACGACAAATAAACCACCGAACCTCGAAAAACGCATAGCAAACATCGTGCGCCAAGCAAAAGAAGCGCAAGAATCATGCGCCTGGCGCAAGAGTCTTTCGTGTGGCGCAAGATGCTTGCGTGGTACGCAAGAGTCTTGCGTGTGTCGCAATCACTTGCGTGACACGCAATCTCTTGCGTGTGGCGCAAGGATGTTGCGTGGCACCCAATCTTCTTGCGTGTGGCGCTTATGCTTTGCCCGAGGCTCAATTCCAACGGTTTATTTGCTGGATTTCGTTCGTATTCGCATTATCATTCGTGATTAACTTTTTTCAAAATCTATTCCCTATCTTTTTCAAAAAATCCTCCATCTATTTCAAAATTTCATCTCATCCTTTACCTTTATCTCATATCTTCTTGAATAGCTATCCTATATACTATTCCCGTCTTTTTCATATCTTTACCCCATCTCCTATCACATATCTTCTTCAAAAATTCATCCATTATCCTCTATCCTATCTTTTCGTGTAAATCATCTTATCTTTTCATGTACATCACTTTTTAGTGTTCACTTTATTGTAAAAATCTCATCCACTTACTAGTGGAAAAAAGCTCATCTGATCCGGTCAAAACCGGGCTTACAGATCCGGTTTTGGTCTGGATCGGGCGGGCCCGCAGCTTTTGATGAAATTTAACTGATCTAGTTCAAAATCGGATCAGCTAACCATTTACTGATCCGGTTTTACGGTGAAAACCGAATTAGTTGGCCTGTATTTTGTGTCAAAAAAAAAAACGGAGCCTAGCTACAAGCTATACAAGCTAGTAGGCCGTAGCTACTACCGGTTGGCCTCGTATTTTGTATTTTGTGCCACACATTCAACAATTCTAAAAAACGAAACAAAATAAATTGCACAACCAACAATAATAAAACAAATGACATCTGAACAATGAAAGAAAAAAATACGAAAGAAATGACATATGACCAAATGAAGAAAAATGAGAGTAATATGAAAGAAATTCGAAACTAAATTACAAGAGTGAATAACATCTGAAAAAAGTTATATCAAATTACAAACAACAATAAATTAAAAAAATATATATATTACTTAATTACAAACAACCCTAAAATATGAGAAAATGAAATCACATCTAAACTATAATTCTAAACCCTAAAAAAACGAAAAAAGAATTCTAAACCCTAAAAAAACAAAAAAAAAAAGATTTGAAATCGCAACTAAACTAAAAAACGAAATGAAACAACTAACTGATGGAAGGAAAACAAAACGAAATCGCATCAATTGAAATCGCCATGCTGAGTTGTTGGTCTTCGTGGATGACGATGTTGGTGAAGATGGGGAGATGAAGAGAGAGAGAGAGAGAGAGAGAGAGAGAGAGAGAGAGAGAGAGAGGAGAGAGAGAGAGAGGTGTCGGCGAGGCGACGAGCGAGACAACTAACTGAGGACAGGATCGAATTTACTTTATTTTTCGATTTCGTGAAGAGAGGAGGAGAGGATGAGAGACGAGAGTTGAGAGATGAAAGGGGGGTGAGTGATGGATTTCGTCGGGTGAGGAAAGAGATGGATTTTGTCGGCTGAGGAGAGAGATGGATTTCACCAGTTAGGGTTTAATGGGATGAGAGGGATGTCTGGGTCAGTGAGGTGAGAGATGAAAGGCAGTGGAGTGTTTAAGTTTTTTGGGGTTATGTTGAGGAGAGAGAGTGAGAGGAGAGGGGTGTGGTAGGGTGAATTGAGAGAGGAGAGGGGACCCTGTTAGCGTGAATATAAGTGAGCGAGAGATTTAGATGTTGGGCCTGTCATTTTAGGCCGTTCATTTTGAGCCGTATAACTGATCCGGTTGGGACGAACCAAATCAGTTAATTAAAACTGATCCGGTTTTCCTCCCAACCTGATCAGTTAATTGACCCAAAATTTAGCGCCCATAATTTAGTGGATTTACTAATTCGATTTTGAGATAACCGGATCGGTTTTGTTGTGTCATATAAGATTTTTTCCACTAGTGACTTAGGAATTCTAACTCCTTTGGAATTCCATCTAGCCTATATGTCTAGGTTCATCCAGTTTCACTCCATTTAGAGTTCTTAACCTCGTCTAACTCCAATCACATTAGGAATCTTAATCCCGTATAAGTCAAGGGTTATTCTTAACATCTTAGGAGTCTAGAATCCATAGAAGTCCACGTCTAACAGGAGACTAAATCTATTAGAATTCCATGCATCTTAGGATTCTAGAATCCATAAAAATCCATGCATCATAGGAGTCTAAATCAATTAGAATTCCGTCCATTTTAGGAGTCTAGGTCTACTAGAGTCTCATGGATATTAGGAGTCTAGCATCCTTAAAAGTTCACCAAGTCTAAATTTCTAAGGTCATTAGAAGTCTATCAAGTCTAGGCACCTAAAGTCCATAGGATTTCGTGTCTGCTAAAACTGCATTCATATAAGAATCCCTTTGCATTACATAGTCCATCGTTGATACACTTCATGCATAACTAGAGTTCATACGCATTTAGGAGTCTCGTTGCATACAAACTCCCCATTCCATTTCATGCATTCCACATTTAGTAGTTCTAAACTACAAGCGATCTGATTTCCTATTTTGGGATATGTAGGCAGCCTTTACAGTTTTGAATGCATAGATTGAGTCATGCATACATGCATTAGGTTTAGGTGCATCCAAAAAAGTCATGCATACATGTATTAGGTCTAGGTGCATCCAAAAAAAATTTTTAAAAAAAAAATTACGCATTCATATAGGAATAGGGTTTTTTGTGCTCCTAGAAGCCAAACTTTTTGAAATCTACATTCCATCCACCTCTTCTTTCTCTAAATTTCTCCATTCATGATCCATGAAGAATTCAAGAGACATTGAAATGGGTAACCTGTTATGACAGATATGAGAAAGAACAAAAAATTGAATGCAAAACAAAGAAAATCACACACAGATTTAACGTGGTTCACCAATGGAGTGTTGGCTACGTCCACGGGCAGAGAGAGAATAATATTATTGATGAGAAGGATAACCAGAATTACAGATGTGATTAATGACTTAATCGTCTAACAAATAAACTAGGCTTAAAACCTATTTATAATCAATTTCGGAAAACGCGTTTCCGCGTTTCATTAAACCTCCGGCCGATCGGGTCGGGCGGAATCCGCCCGATCGGGCGTTCCACTTTACCAGACGATGAATGTTCTCGGGTCCGATCGGGCGGTCATCTCCCGGTCGCACGCCCGACGCCATCGGGCGCCCAGCTTCCAATCCACAGCTTGGACCTTCGACCCCGCCCGACTTGACCGGGCGGGCCTGCGAACATGCAAATCCTCGATCAGATTCAAGGCATAAATCCTACATAACCAATCGAATACTGAGCAACGATGCTGAAATGGCTAGAGCCTTAGTCAAGCTTACTAGTATGATGGAAGAGATAGCTATAAGACTTGAGAAGGTCGAGTTTGGTGAATCTCCTGGATTCAATAAGAAGTACTCTATCTTATTTTGAGCCCATTGATAACACCAAACTGAAGGGAAAACTCCCTGAAAAATTCTCTACAAATGACATCCCCAAATTCAAACCAACCGATAACCCAAAATATCATCTAAGGAATTTCCGTGCAACCATGATCATCAAATCGGTTGACCCTGAATTGTACCCAACGGTATTTCCAATGTCGTTGGACCCAACTTCCCGAAATTGGTTCTATTCTCTGGACCCCAAGCAAATGGAAACTTGGGAAGACATTATTATTGCTTTAATGAAACAATATGAAACAAACACACAGCTGCAAACCTCCTTTAGAGAACTCGAGGTTCTTAAACAAGGTGAAAATGAATGTTTTACTACTTATTTGAATAGGTGGAGAGAGAAATCAACCCATATGGCATCAAGGCCTGCGGAAAAAGATTTGGTACGAATATTCGTTTCTAACCTCCTCCAGAAATTCAAAAACCATCTCAAATATTTTGGTCTAGATAGCTTTACAAGAGTATATGATGTGGGTATCCAGATTGAGAATGATTTGCTGAGAAACGCCAAAGACAATGACCTCAATGTCATAATTGTTGCATCAAGGTTTTAGATCTCTTTGAGTTGTTGAATTTAGACCCAAAAATCATTGAATTTGGAGTTGTGAGCTAGAAGATATGCCTTTTGCAAGTTCAGTGATGTTGTTGCCCATTGTACTGCGCTGCTGCTACTTCGTCTCTTGTTCTACTTCTGCTGCTGTTCTGTTTTTTTGTTTGTTGTTGCTACATGTTATTGATGTCGTTGTTGGTGTTGTTGCTGATTCATCTTCATCTTCTTTGTTTTTCTCATGTAGAAGTAAGTGAGTTCTCTCCTCTTGTACTTCTTTGATTTCAAGAACACCAAATCAGTAGTTACATGAGTATTGTTGTGGTGCCATTGCTTACTCCTTGTCCCCATAAGATTCTATGTGTAGCTGGGAATACATAAGAAGGATGATTCAAGCTTAATTAATTCTCTTTATTAATTCATTGTTCCAAATCAGTCTATATAGCCATTTACTTATTAAGTTTTATTTTCTGAAATAAATCAATGTTTATATATACCAGCCATGTTATGTGTTGCTTGATAGTTTATTGAATTTGGAAATTAAGCATTTTTAACTATGAAAAGTAAATGAGTTTTGACAAAAGTTGTTTATGAATTCAAAGTACTCTATCTGAACTTGCATATCTAAAGTTTATTGAATTTGGTAATTTAACTGATGATGTCGTTTTAAAGAGTAAATATTCTTCAAGTAAAGTGCTAGAATTAAGGAGATTCTCGCTTCTCTTCTCATGTTTGAAGACGAAGAAGATAGTGAAAATCAACCAATTTTCCTAAATGAGTCACATCTATTTGTACCCCTCTCCTTTGCGTGTCGTTTATCTTCTCGCGTTATATGCTTCTGCAACAATGGGGTAAAACAACTCCCAATTTATGCTAATTTTCTTTATTATCATCGTTAACGGCAGAATTTCGGAGAGCTTTTAATGTTGATGATTTAAATGAATTTCTTCATTCATTCAATAGTAGAGCATTGGAGTTCAAATGCCCCTATTACAGTCAATATATAGTAGAAGATATACAATTTTGAGAGTAAAAATATGGCTTCTTGATTTGATGCCCCATATGAATCTTTATATGAGAAATCCTAATTTGGCAAAAATTGCATTTAATTGCCTAGTAGAATTATATTAGGTGTGACAAATGTATTATTTCCTAAAATTTATAGAGAAGATTTGCCTAAAATATGGTGGTTGATCAATAATTGCCAAAAAAATACAGTCAATCACGCATAAGATGGGAAATGATTGTGTATTTGATTATGGTGAACAGGATCAGTTTACATACTTGGCGCAATTAGGAACGTAATTTACGGCAAAATTGACGGCAATCAATAATGTAGAGTGCAGCCTTCTTTCTTCATAGAAGCTGCCACGTGTCAAAGCAAGAAGGAATTTACATGTGGCAACTCTTTAATATGTGAATGCCAAGTGGCCGAAACCATTTGTCTACATGACACCTATGTAACTTTTTCTTGTTTTATACTTCCTCCATTTTTTAATAAGTGACACAGAGAGAAAGGGCACACATATTAAGGAACTTTAGAGAGAGAAAGTTGGGGACTACAATTAACAAAGAAAGTGCAATGTAATTAAATAACTTAACCACTTAATTAAACTACCAATTCACCACCAACCTTTTACCCCACCACCCACTAGGCCACCGACCTAACCACGTCCACAACTAATACCGCCACTACCGCCACCTTCGTCCACCACTGCCCAACACCGCAGGCTTGGCACCATTGTCATCCACCACATTCTCCACCAGTCAATGTCTATTTACTATCCACATCCACCACCAACATCCACACCGTCGCACACCACCACACAGTGCTTAAAAAATCAAAATTTTCACCAAATTTTTTCCAAATATCAGAACAAGAAGAGGTATGAGACTTTGTTCTTCAAAATTACAGAGAAATAAAAATAAAGAAGATAGTGCCGAAAACCCGAAAAACCCGGAAAAACCAAGAACCCAAAAAACCGTCGCCAAGCATGAAGAGAGAGAAAGAGCCGAAAACCAAGAACCCGGAAATCCAAAAAACCATCGCCGCATGCGAGCTTGAGGAGAGAGAAAGAGTTGTGCCGGATCTTGAGAGTCATGTGGACGACGATGTCGTCGAAGAAAGGGTTGAAGGAGAGAGAGATGAGGAGATCTGGGTTGAGGAGAAAAAGGGTTGGTAGTTGAACGGTGGTGGGCCGGAAAAAATGGTGGTGGGTTAAGGTGAGAGAAGATAAAGGGGGTGAGAGAGGAGGAAGATGGTGGTTGAAGGGTGGTGGTTTAGTTTATAAAATGGTGGTGGGATTGAGGTGAGAGAAAAGAGATGGGTTGAGGGTAGGATAAGTTGAGCAGCTAAGACATAGGGGGGTGGGTGATTAAATCTAAGTTGGGTTAGGTTTGTAATTAGGTGATTAAGTAGTTTGGTTTATAAAAATTAGTAATGGCAATTTTGTAATAAAAGCAACAGAAATTTCCATTTTGAGCTATGTGTCACTTATTGTGATATTTCCTTAAAAGGAATACGTGCACTTATTAAAAAACGGAGGAAGTATAATACTAGGTTTTGGACCCGTGCATAATGCACGGGAACTTTTTAGTTTAATAAGAATGTTTATATATCAGCTACATTAAAACATATAAACGATTCTTTACGTCTATTCGATCAAAACTTTTTTTTGTATGATAAAAGACACCTTTATATTAATTATAAAGTTGTTTAGCGGATACATAGCTCATATGTTTTGGAAGAGTTCTTTATGTGCTACATTAATCATAGTATTAGACATCTCGTGTTCTTTCTCATAAATTAGTACTATTATGCACTTTTTACTCGTGACTCTAGAAATGGCTACATAAAATTGATCATGGCTGAGATCTGGTCTCGAGAAGATACAAATCCACCACGGAATAAAGATTGTCCTTGACTTTTTTAACACTACTAAAGGAAACTGTCTTTTTTGAAACCTCATAGGAAATTTTGTTTCTTCTAACGGATTATCATACGGGGTATAAGTACCTTATTAATGACTATAACTATGATGATTCGGTTTTTTACATACTTGATTACCAGCCTAGTGTTGTTACATAAATCAGATGTTGAGTCAATATTCCTCGGTAGCATAACTGGTGTATCAACCTTCAATCTTATATAGTGATTCAATAGATTGGAAAATCTAATGGTCTTTATCAATTCAGTGGAGTAGATTTTTATGCACTTCTAAGTTGCACTTTTTCCTTAGAAATTGCAATTAAACTTAAATTTACTCTATTGATTCCCCGGGTAATTCGGACAACACATGATCATTCACCATCTTCACCATCTCATGAGTCGAAGCAAGAAAAAATATTATTTGAAAATACTTAGGTTCCTCTAAATGATTCTCCAGGTGGCCGAATATATGTTTTCGACTATAGATGATCTAAGATCATTTCCACCATCTATAAAATTGACAATGAGTATATAGTACACGTACTCAGATATTTACTCTCTTGTCTAAAGTTAAATATCTTACATATCATCCTAAATTCAATTATGATAAGGATGATGGTCAAAAATTTCAAAATGAATATTGATCAACTCGTTGCAATATAAAATTTCAAGTCCTTATTTTACGTACGTTACTATTTACTCCCTCCGTCCTTTATTAGCTTACCCACTTTGACTTATAACACTATTCATCTTTATTATTTTGACCATCATTTGTGCTTTATATGTAAGGAAAAATATAATCATGCGGGATATCGTTTGATTCGTCTCAATATGTAGTTTCGGAATATCAAATTTTTATAATTTTTACAAATACATAATTAGAGATATTATTATTATTCAAAGTTTTACATCGATAAATGTGAAAAATCAAAACGGGTAAACTAATAAAGGACGGAGGGAGTACAACATAAAATTAGTTAGTACACCGTTTTTATTATCATGCCATAATGTAAACACTTAAATGGTTAGTGCTATGCTCCCATTTGTATCTTTATTTATTTTAAAAGTTTGATATTTTTATACTACTGAACTGCATAATGGATCAGAGTGATTGAAAAATTGATAAATATTATTTTTCCCTTATTGGTTTTTGTTTCTCCTAATTTCGTATCTTTTAACATTTTCGTACTTCCCACTTTACTTTTCGCCTCCCAAAAATTGCCCTAAATGACTCCAGTAGCCCACCGTTACCCTTACTCCTTAATTTCTTCCAAAAAGCAATCCAAACGAACAGAAAAATATGGAGGTAGAATTTTAAAATATATATATCAAGTCAACATCAGTTTGGTAGGTTTTCCGTATGATTTACATTTTACGATTTATATAAGAAAAAACAAAAGTACATAGACAAAATAACGACTTTACCAATTCACTAACTGTATCCTATCCTTTCAAAACAATTTCAACCTCTTTCTCTCTCAACATCCCAAAAAACATGTTTGTCCTTTCAATTCATCTTTCTCTCTAGAAAACCAAAAAGTGAAGAAACAACCAAACTCAATGTTCATTTATTAAGAGTAAAACCAACTAATTTTTGAATACTTACAATCCCTCTTTTGACATATAATGCCAGACAATTAGCTAATTTTGTTGATTCATCTATATCGAATAGTATCCCTCGTTCTAATCTAATACCCATGCAATGTATGGTTACAAATAGTTTATTACTTTGTAGAAAATTGTAAGATAAGCTGTTCTTTCCAATAACAAATTCATCATTACATCGTATTTATCCCCTATGACTTAATATAGTCGACATATTATCTATGATAATGCTCCTAATCTTGCCTTTTCTCTCTTAAAAATGAAAAACACCCAAATTACCCTCATTCCATCTCAGATGGGATGAATACAAATGAAGTATTTTTCATTTTTACGATGCATACCCCTTCCTCATTAACTATGTCATGTCACTTCCTTTAGTTTTGCAGCTCCAGAATTGAGTGTAAATTTAATTCTAATGTCAATGACCATGTTACTGGAACCTCATTTCAAAACATGGTTTTTCTTTATAAATTTAGGAAGAAAATAGATATTTGAGATGAAGTAGCATTACTTGATATTTCCTTTACAAATTTGCACTAGAGGAAAAATTGTCAATTGCTGTTGTAAAAGGGGGCTGCGGTTGTGTAGAAAACCGCAGCCCTTCCTTTAAGGGCTGCGGTTAAGCCCAAAACCGCAGCCCTTACCGAACAAAGGGCTGCGGTTATGGGCTTAACCGCAGCCCTTAAAGAAAGGGCTGCGGTTTTCTACACAACCGCAGCCCTTTTTTTTTTTTTTTTACTCTCTGGCCGGCGGCACCGCGCTTAATTTGCATTTCCCTCGCTCGCTCAATATTTTCGTTCACTCTCTCCTCTCCAAGCAGCGACCCAGCCATCATCCTCTCCACCTCCTGCGCGCCACCCTCCTATGCGCCACCCCCACCGCACCACGCGAGAACCCTCTCCCTCTCCTACGCGCCACCCTCGCCGTGGTTAGAAACGCCACCGGCGAGTTCCTCCACACGCACCCGAGCGCGAAAACCGCCCTAAGTTACGCGCCAACCACCTGAACGTGAGCTAGGCACTCGTGCGCCAACAACCCGAGCGGCATCCACTGGCGTGCGCCACCCACCCCTCTCACGCCATCGCGCGGCACTATCCAGGGTCAGCCACCACCGAACCACCGCGTCGGCCTATAGCTAGGTTTGCGATTTTCTGAATTTAATGTTGTTTTTCACTAGATTAACCTTCTTTTACACACCTAGAAAGTCAAAAGCTTTAATTTTTATGTTATCTTATAGTTCTATCCTTTGATATTTTTCTTCATATATGTTTCTAGAGGTGGGATCTTTGAAAACAGTAATTTGGTTGATCAAAAACCTCAATATGCTCCTTAATATGCTCCTTAAGTTGTAATTTTACTAGTGGAATATGACTTGAATTTTGTTGTAATGTGTTTCAATGTGGGTAAGATATGATAATTTATATATATTAATGTATTTCTTATAATAATATGCAATTTGCATTTACTATATGCTAATAATTTTTTCGATTTTATGTGTATTAGATATTAGCATATTGGAAGCGGCAAATCAACTAGGAGATAGCGCAGAGTATATATAAAGATCGATCTCCATATTAGTTGTTATTGGTATGTATTTATGATAAAGACAATTCATTATATATCTTCATTTATTGTGTATATATGTAGATTCAATCTATGTGTATCTATATTTCTTGATATGAGATTGGATGAAAATAATTTAATTAAACTATGAAATGTATAAGTTATATGAATCATCATCATCAATCATATGCCTAGATACCCGTTCAAGACTTGCTCATTAGGAGTAAGTCTTGAATAGTCCCCTGTTTGGGATTGTCCTTGGACGTTTGATCTCACTTAGGTGGTGAATGTATGTCTTATTTTCAATTCTAAGGAAAGTCTTGGCTTGTCGTTTCTCTACATTGTTCTCTTTGTGTACATATGTAGATAATCAATTATCTACATTGTGTACTTGGAGAACTCGTAGGGAAATGCTTTGCCGGATTTTCCTTAGAATTGAAAAGTTGGCATATATTCACTAGTGAGATTAAACGTCCAAGGATGGGTTAGGTTGGAGTGATAAGGACCTTCGGATGCATGCATACATTTGCACATGTGACTCTCTTAGCCTCCATTTGTATGTGCGTGTTTTCAATATGTGATTATCTTGCATGTGAATGTGCTTAAATGATTGATACTTATAATTGGTTGTGTTTAATTAGAGGTTTTCATGAATGAGATGGATCGTACTTGGATGTATGGTAGCCGTGAATCGATTGAGTTTGTGAATGGGGTCTCAGAATTTTGTAAATCCGCATTAGAATACCAAGCATCTTCCGGAGCGATCGACTTTTATTGTCCTTGTTTAGTTTGTGGAAATGTGAGCAAGGTTAGTAGTATTCATTTGCTTAGGGAGCATGTCTTTCGTCGTGGGTTTAGGCCTCAATACCACGTATGGGTTTGGCATGGTGAGGAGGGGAGATATGCAAGAAGTCGTAGGATAATGAACGATGTATGTGAAGAGGAGAAGGATAAATTAGGTGATGATTTCGAGGATGGTGAGTATGGGGATGATGAATATGGGGATGATGATAGAGATCGGGTAGACGAGATGATACAAGAGGTTGAAGATCGGTCTTGCAAACGACCTCGTATGTTTGAGTCTATGTCCGAGGCCGCCGAAAGGCCATTGTATCCGAGGTTGTACGAAGTACACCAAACTTTCCGCCGTGATAACACTCTTCAATATTAAGTCGAAAGCAAGTTGGACGGATTGCGGTTTCACGTCGTTGTTGGAAGTTTTAGGCGATATGCTCCCCGATGGAAATGATCCGCCAAAGTCGAACTATTATGCTAAGAAACTCATGTGTCCTTTCGGTTTAGAGTACCGGAGGATACATGCTTGTCCAAACGATTGTGTGCTTTATCGTAATGAGTATGAGCATTTAGATGAGTGTCCACGTTGTGGATTATCAAGGTACGGGCGTGAAGGGGCTGGGGGGGTAGTGAAGGACCACCAACTAAGGTGTTGTGGTATCTTCCCATAATACCTAGATTTAAGCGCATGTTCTCACTAAAAAAAGATGCGAAGAATATGCGGTGGCATGCAGATCGTAGGAAGAAAGACGGTTTCTTTGAAGCATCCGAGCGATTCCCCCGAGTGGAAAAGTATCAATAGGGTGCATAAGCCGTTTGGTAACGATGATAGGAATTTGAGGCTTGGATTATGTACGGATGGCATGAATCCCTTTGGCAATCTTAGTTCTCAGCATAGTACATGGCCAGTAGTTTTAGTGATTTATAACTTGCCTCCTTGGTTGTGCATGAAACGCAAGTACATCATGTTGTCGCTTCTCATATCGGGGCCGAAACAACCTGGAAATGGACATAGATGTATACCTTCAACCACTTATTGAAGATTTACAGAAGATGTGGAACGAAGGAGTGTCGGTATTTGATGCGTATGCTAATGAGATGTTCACTCTGCGTGCCATGCTTTTCTGTACAATGAACGACTTTCCAGCTTATGGGAACTTATCTGGGTATAAGACCAAAGGAAAAAAACCGTGCCCGATTTGTATAGATGACATGAAGTCTACACACATTAAAGGCTGCAAACATGTCTATATGCGCACACGAAGGCTCCTTAGACGCGACCATCCCTATCGATTTAAGAAAAAGGCCTTCGATGGGACGGTTGAAGAGGAAGTTGCTCGTAGACCATTAACTGGTACTGAAGTTTATAATCAGGTTAAGGGCATTGAAACGATCTATGGTAAACCTGCGAATGAAGTTGATGGAACTACAGGATTATGGAAAAAGGAGTCTATTTTTTGGAAACTCCCATATTGGAAAGATTTAAAAGTCAGACATTGTTTGGATGTCATGCACATTGAGAAGAATGTTTGTGATGCTATTCTTGCGACACTTATGAATATTCCGGGTAAGACAAAGGATGTTAAAGCGTCACGTCTTCACTTGGAAAAAAATAAGCTTCGACCGGAGTTGTGGGCTCAAAAAAGGGCGGGAAGGAAAAAGAAAGTAGTGGAGGAAGGGGTTGATGAGGAAATTGGGAAAAGAAAAAAGGTGGATGATTCGGAGAAGAATTATTTGCCACCCGACTTGCTACACGCTGTCGAAAGCTGAGAAACGGATTTTTTGCGAGTCATTGTATGGTATTAAGGTTCCAACTGGGTACTCATCGAATATGAAGCGATTTGTTACCTTAAATGGTGAGTTGAAGTTATCGAGTATGAAATCTCACGATTGTCATGTCATGATGCAAGTATTCTTACCGATTGCAATTCGTGGGATACTTCCAAAGCATGTGAGGCACACCATTACAGAACTTTGTTCATTTTTTCATACAATATGCAGCAAAGTGCTACAACCGTCGATACTCGATGACTTGCAGGCTAGAATAGTGGAAACTTTATGCAAATTTGAGATGATGTTCCCCCCTGCATTCTTTGACATTATGGTGCATCTCATTGTCCACCTAGTTCGAGAAATTAAGTTGTGTGGTCCAGTGTTTTTGAGGTGGTGCTATCCTTTTGAGAGATATATGGGTACTTTGAAGGATAAAGTTCGAAATCTTGCACAACCGAAGGTAGCATTATTCAAGGGATTGTGGGTGAAGAGGTCGGTAATTTTGTGGCGAGTATGTTCTTTGGTGTTGATCCTATTGGCGTTCCGATATCTCGAGACGAGGGCGAGGCTCGAGGGCAAGGGTACGATTGGCTCAAAATTGATCTCACCTTACGTCGACAAGCGTGCACAAGCTCACTTATTTGTGTTGCATCACGTGGCGGTTTGTCCATCCTTATTTAAATGAGCATATGGAGGAATTACGTGTTAGCAACCCCGGAAAAGGAATAAGGGCATTGACGCAAATGCATAATAAGACGTTCATTGATTGGTTTCATCATCGAGTAGTGGATGATTTAGATGAAAATGTTTAAAAACGATCAAGTGGTTAGCATTTGGTCCCCGTGAATCCGTACACTCTTATGAGGGTTATGATATTAACGGGTATACGTTTTGGACCGAACGTCGAGATCTTAAGTCGACATCGCGACGGAATAGTGGTGTTTCACTTGTGGCGTCATCTACACAATACGCAAGCTCGAAAGATAAGTCTCCCGTTCTTGCTGCCACCAACTATTATGGGCGAATTCAAGAAATATGGGAGCTTGACTACTCAGCTTTTCATATTTGTCTCTTTTGTTGCAATTGGGTTGATGATAATCGACGTTGCGTAAAAAAAGATGATCCTTGCGGATTCACTCTTGTGGACATGGGTCGTCTACGTGAAACTGAAGAGCCATTTGTACTTGCATCACAAGCTAAACAAGTATTCTATGTAACCGATCCCGCGATAATAAGTGGTCAATTGTTGTACTCGGCAAAAGGAGTATTCCGGGCATCGGTGATGTTGAGGATGAGGAAGAGTATGATGCATTTGAGGACATCCCAACTTTTACCTATCCTGAAAATAGCGTGGAAGATGATGTAAATATGTCTGAGAACTATATGCGTGTTGATCACACGGAAGGGATACATGTTGAAACTCCTAAGAAACGGCGGAAGGTCAACAAATCATGAGACATATACTCAGGTTTATCTCTATTTCGTCCATTTCATGTCATTTTCATATATTTCGAGTCATGTGACTCAATTTTCTTGTTGAATATGATAATATAGCCAAAAATACGACTATTACGTAGATTTATAGGTGCTACTTTGTTGTTGGTTGGATTTCGGGAAAGTAAACATCATTTTAAGGTTATTTCGGTCGTTTCATGTCATTTTCGTGTATTTCGAGTCATGTGACTCCAATTTCTTGTTGAATGTGATAATATTGCATAAAATACGACTACTAAGTAGATTTATAGGTGCTACTTTGTTCATGGTTGGATTTCGGGAAAGTAAACGTCATTTTAAGCCTATTTCGGCCGTTTCATGTCATTTTCGTGTATTTCGAGTCATGTGACTCCAATTTCTTGTTGAATGTGATAATATTGCATAAAATACGACTACTAAGTAGGTTTATAGGTGCTACTTTGTTGTTGGTTGGATTTTGGGAAAGTAAGGGTCATTTTAGGCCTATTTCGTCCGTTTCATGTCATTTTCGTTTATTTCGAGTCATGTGACTCCAATTTCTTGTTGAATGTAATAATATTGCATAAAATACGACTACGAAGTAGGTTTATAGGTGCTACTTTGTTCATGGTTGGATTTCGGGAAAGTAAACGTCATTTTAAGCCTATTTCGGCCGTTTCATGTCATTTTCGTGTATTTCGAGTCATGGTAATCCAATTTGTTGTGAAATATGATCTTATAACCTAAAATGTTGCTATTAAGTAGATTTATACGATCTACTTTGTTGATGGTTGGATTTCGGGAAAATAAATATCATTTTAGGCCTATATATTTCGGCCGATTTATGTCTTTTTTATATATTTCGAGCCTCCCGCTTCCCCCCCCTTGCACGCCCCGCCCCGCTCCCCCCGTCCAACCCCTAGCTACTTCCCCCCCTTGCACATCCCCCCACGGCAACAGCGGCAGCATGCTGCCGCTAGTGGCCCACGATTTCCGATGTTCCATTATTGTTGGTCCTTAATCAATTTGTTATTTTTTTTAACTTGTACCTATATATTAATTTCTATGTGTTTATAATTGCAGGGATAATTACTACATATGGATGAGATGACGACTAGTGAACACACAACCGAGGATGAATCTTATGATGTGAGGAAGGACCCAGATAAAGGTGATCTCGAAGATCGAGATCTTCAAGAACTTCATCCAAAAAGTGGTACAATTGTGAAAGCACAACAAGTTTGTAGGAAAGAAGGTCAACAACGGGAGTTACAAACAAATCAACAACAAAGAAAATCGAAAGTGATGAAAAAGAGAAAGGGAAGAGGACCTACAAAGTCAATAAGTGCTACTCACTTGCATATGACTTTAGAGTACGATAACTTGGGTCAACCTTGTGGTGTGTGGCGTTCTAAGTATGCCAAACATATTGGCCTTTGTGTCCGGAGGCTCTCCATTTTGCATTCATGGCAAGAGGTGCCCGAGGGGATGAAGAAATTACTATGGAATGACACTATGGTAAGTTTCATACTACCATTTAGTTTCTTATTTTAATAAATGTATGTGTATGTAGTACTAATGATAGAATTTAATCTATTACAACAAATGTGGAAACTAATATTTTTGTTCGGTTTTTTTGTAGAATCTCTTCAATATCGAAGATGATGAAGCCAAGAAGAATCTATTTTTATCCGCGCTTGCTCAGAGATTTCGAGATTTCAAGGCTAAGTTAGTGTCCGGTTGGATTACTAAGCGGAGGAAAAGAACGGGTACAAAGAAGAAGAAAATTTATGGGGGAGAAAAGCAAATCGAAGCTGAGGCTGCATTGGAAAATTCAGAGGAACCCACCACATTACCATATCAAATATGGAGAAATATCAAACCTGAATAGTGGGAAGCATTTGTTGCCAAAAATACTACCCCGGAAGCTGTTGTAAGCAAAGGATTTTAATTATATTTACCACACTTAGCTCGAGTATGATTGTATATAACACCTAATCTTTTGTTTGTAATTATGTGTTTTTTCAGGCAAGACGTGAGAAAAAAAGCACGAGTGCAAAAGCAAGGAAATATTATCATCATTTGGGTGCCCATTCCTACGATGAGGCGAGAAAAAAGTGGATGTTTGCCCATTACCCCACACAGGATTCGACAACGACAACTACCTCTACAACCACATCAGTTACACCGGCTCGTCAACCAGACAGGGTCCTTGATTGTTGGTGTTCGATGCATGGGGTTGATGCAAAGGGAAACAGAGTGTTACCTGATCCCGTTACAGAAAAGATAGCCAATGCCATTGTAAGTACATATCATTTTAGGCCTATTTCGGTCATTTCATGTCATTTTCGAATAGTTTGAGTCACTGGACTCCAACTTCTTGTGAAACATGATAATATAACCTAAAATATTGCTATTAAGTAGATTTATAGGTTCTACTTTGTTATTGGTCGGATTTCGGGAACGTAAATATCATTTTAGGCTTATTTCGGCCATTTCATGTCATTTTCGAATAGTTTGAGTCACTGGGCTCCAATTTCTTGTGAAACATGATAATATAACCTAAAATATTGCTAGTAAGTAGATTTATAGGTTCTACTTTGTTATTGGTCGGATTTCGGGAACGTAAATATCATTTTAGGCCTATTTCGGTCATTTCATGTCATTTTCGAATAGTTTGAGTCACTTGGCTCCAATTTCTTGTGAAACATGATAATATAACCTAAAATATTTCTATTAAGTAGATTTATAGGTTCTACTTTGTTATTGGTCGGATTTCGGGAACGTAAATATCATTTTAGGCTTATTTCGGCCATTTCATGTCATTTTCGAATACTTTGAGTCACTGGGCTCCAATTTCTTGTGAAACATGATAATATAACCTAAAATATTGCTATTAAGTAGATTTATAGGTGCTACTTTGTTGTTGGTCGGATTTCGGGAAAATAAAGATCATTTTAGGCGTATTTTGCTAATTTGATATGTTTTTCGTTTATTTCCATTATTCAAGTACCCCCACCCCCCACACCCCGCACCCGCACTTCCCCCCCGCTCCCCCCCCGCTTGCACGGCCCATCGCAGGCGGCCAGCGGCGCAGCGAGAGCCGCCAGGCGGCCCGGCAGCACGGCAGTAAAACGGCCGGGCCGCCATCGCTTGCTGGCTTTGCTTGCGGCTTCTTTGCCGCTTCTGCCTGGCAACTTATTCGGTAGTACGTTTTGTTTTTTGAAAAATTTTAACGTCCAATTTTCTCATTGTTTTATTTGTAGATCGGATTAAAGGAAAAGGAGGCAACAGGTGATTTCACTCCTACCGCACACATGGATGCTTTGCACGAAACTCTAGGAAAGGACCACGGTGGTCGTGTGAGGGGCGTGGGAGGTGTCCGCCTCGGCGTGCGAAAGGTATATGGTGAACAATACACTACAACGTCAAAATCAAGTGCAAGTAGTGTGAATTCGGCGTCGGTAGATGTGGAGGCTATCAAATCTGCAATTCGGGAGGAGCTTAGAGAGGAGATGACACATAACTTCAATGCTATGATGGAGCAAATGGGTTTACCGACCTTCCCATTGAAGAAAGGTAGTGATGTTCCATCTAGCCAGCCGATCGGTGTTCCACAAACATCAGATAATCAAACGATACCTGCACCCTGATCCACCGGCACCCGAGTTGAAGGTAATCACCGTATTTGGTTTAATTTATCACGCTTAATCACCGTGCTTTATTAATTAACTATGTATTGTCCCTAAGTGCATGCAATTCTAAATATGTTGTTTCATCGCAATTAACTATTAATGACTTGTTTTGATTCAAAGGAGGAGACCCCATGCCGACTATTAGTTCGAGAAAATGATTACGATAGTCCGATTGTGGTAGCTAGTGGCCATGCACACCTCCTCGGTGATCGAGTACGAGTGCATCACCGGATAGTGAACAATGATCACTATGTGGTGAGCATCGACTACATTGAGCCTGGTTTTGAAGACTTAGGTCTTCCGATGCCAAAACCGGAGGTTAGTCTACATACACTGAGTGACGCCCATGGTAGTTATGTTCTGTGGCCGCGTGCATGGGTGCGATTTTCAGATGAGGTACACCGATAAACATACATATATATATGCGTTAGTTTATGTAATAATCAACTCCGATTATATTACTTTTCTATGTCATATATATAATAATTAGTAATATTCTTATTATTACTTTTTAATAGGTTTCAAGGAAGGCTGGTTCACATGACAAGAAGGCTAAAAAGGTCGGTTCACAAAACAAGATGGCTAAGGAGGCAATTGGACGTGCTGAAATTGAACCAAATGTGTTCGATGACCAAGTTAGTATGTCAAACAATCCACTTCTCGAGCCGTTGGTGGTGCAAGGCCTTACTAAGGCATGTTATTGGTTGCATGAGTGTGTTAGCGATTTGCCCGATAATGCTCCAATACATGTTCCTTTGGGGAAGGAACAATTCAACTACGCTGATGAGTCATCTACATGGATTTCCAAAGACGATGTTAAAGAATTCTTACGTGGAGAAATGTTGAGTGGAACAATGATACAAGCTTTCATGAGGTGATACATACATATCTTACTTTACAAGTTTATAATAGTTTTCAACTTCCATACATGATAAGTATGTTTACTTTTTATTATATGCTTTAATTTCTCGAGGTTATTGTGTACTTGAATTGAATGAAAAAAATGAGTGAGACAAAGATTGGTTGGTTATGTCCAAGTATGATGCGAGATGACAATTGTTTAAAAAACAAAACCGATGTGAAAGAATATCTCGATACTAGTTTCAAACAATCACATCGGTTAGAAGAGAAGTTCATCCTTGTTCCATATATTGAAGCGTAAGCTTGTTATACCAAACTTGATGCTTTACTTTATTTTCTATAACTTTATTTCCTTGTTTAGATAACTTGCCTTCTTGTTCCATATATATCGATAACAAAATTCACCGAATTGTTGAATAAGTAACTTTATATTATTTCCTTATATAGTCTCCATTGGACGCTCATTGTGATATGTTTGTCAAATAATCACGTTTACCACTTTGATTCTCTTCGTCGACAACCACCACGGAGCTTACTAGTCAAGTCACTATTGAATAGGTAACTTAACTAGAACAATATGTGTACCTAATATTACACATTTATATATATATATATATATATATATATATATATATATATATATATATATATATATATAATAAACATCTTATAATGTATTGATGTAGTGTGATGAAGCACCATTATGGACTTGGACTTCGATTAGGAAAAGCCCCTCTTTGGATATCGATTGAGGTAACTACTTTGGTGAATCTTATGTCTAACCATTTATTTTCATATACTTTAAATTTAACATGAATGTTTTTGGATGTTTAAATTTGGTGAATTTCGATGTCCGCAACAAAAGAATGGTGTTGATTGTGGCTATTACGTCTTGCGGTACATGTTTGATATAGTCAACCGTTGTACCGACATCGATTATCTTCAAAAGGTATGTAACTAATTAGTTTATTTAATTTAGATTAAATTGATAGATAAGAATTAGTTTATTTTGGAAATTGTAGCATAAATTAACTATAATCATATCGACCCGAAACGAACCTAAAAATTGAACTTCTAATCTTTTGCACCAAAATATGACATTAACACTTCAACTATGCATAAAGTAAGTGGTGTGTGTTAGTTTTGCTCCTATATGTAACAAGATTTATAGTTTTGGGAAGTGAAATAGCTCAAATTCACAAAAAGCGACCCCGAAACGAACCTAAAAATTGAACTTCTAATCTTTTGCACCTAAATATGACTTATATACTTCAACTATGCATAAAGTAAGTGGTGTGTGTTAGTTTTGCTCCTATATGTAACATGTAGGTAGTTTTGGGAAGTAAAATAGCTCAAATTCACAAAAAGCGACCCCGAAACGAACCTAAAAATTGAACTTCTAATCTTTTGCACCTAAATATGACATTAACACTTCAACTATGCATAAAGTAAGTGGTGTGTGTTAGTTTTGCTCCTATATGTAACATGTAGGTAGTTTTGGGAAGTGAAATAGCTCCAATTCACAAAAAACGACCCCGAAACGAACCTAAAAATTGATCTTCTAATCTTTAGCACCAAAATATGACATTAACACTTCAACTATGCATAAAGTAAGTGGTGTGTGTTAGTTTTGCTCCTATATGTAACATGTAGGTAGTTTTGGGAAGTGAATATAGCTCAAATTCGCAAAAAACGACCCCGAAACGAACCTAAAAATTGAACTTCTAATCTTTTGCACCTAAATATGACATTAACACTTCATCTATGCATAAAGTAAGTGGTGTGTGTTAGTTTTGCTCCTATATGTAACATGTAGGTAGTTTTGGGAAGTGAAATAGCTCCAATTCACAAAAAACGACCCCGAAACGAACCTAAAAATTGATCTTCTAATCTTTTGCACCAAAATATGACATTAACACTTCAACTATGCATAAAGTAAGTGGTGTGTGTTAGTTTTGCTCCTATATGTAACATGTAGGTAGTTTTGGGAAGTGAAATAGCTCAAATTCACAAAAAGCGACCCCGAAACGAACCTAAAAATTGAAATTCTAATCTTTTGCACCTAAATATGACTTATATACTTCAACTATACATAAAGTAAGTGGTGTGTGTTAGTTTTGCTCCTATATGTAACATGTAGGTAGTTTTGGGAAGTGAAATAGCTCAAATTCACAAAAAACGACCCCGAAACGAACCTAAAAATTGAACTTCTAATCTTTTGCACCAAAATATGACATTAACACTTCAACTATGCATAAAGTAAGTGGTGTGTGTTAGTTTTGCTCCTATATATAACATGTAGGTAGTTTTGGGAAGTGAATATAGCTCAAATTCACAAAAATCGACAAAATCAACTCAAAAATTGGTTGTTTAATTAGCTAATTAATTGCAAGAGTTAGTTGTTATTATATATTGTAAATGTTTGACTTAATTGATCTTATTAATTTATTATATTCATATTATTGCAAGGTTTACATGGATAACGACGCACCAAGGTTGGATGAATTCACAATTGAAGAATTGGATGAAGTTCGAAACAAGTTGGCAACCTACATTTGTGAAGATTGTCTATGATACATTGGTTAGGATTTTGCAAGAACTAGCTAGAAGTTCGAAACAAGTTGGCAAGCTATTCGGTTGTTGCGTTAATGTAGCTTTTTGTATTAGAATTAATATTTGCCTTAATATGTACTCTTTAACATTATTATTATTATATATATATATAATTATTACATATATAATTGGGAACTCTATATATATATATATGCATTATGAGGTTTGTAATATGGTACAAAGCAAAGCAGCAAGGAAACAGGGAACAAGCGCATACATAATATTATATAGCTGAATTTATAAAAAAAAAAAATTACAAAAGGGTCACGGTTAATAGAGAAACCGCGGCCCTTGGCCACATAAGGGTTGCGGTTAATTGAGAAAACCGCGGCCCTTAAGTAATCAAGGGCTGCGGTTTTCTCAATTAACCGCAGCCCTTATGTGGCCAAGGGCTGCAGTTTTCTTACGACCGCAGCCCTTAAATATGGAAGGGCTGCGGTTCGTAACCGCAGCCCTTCATATATATTAAGGGCTGCTACTCTAATTGCTGCGGTCAAAAAACGCAGCCCTTAGGCCACTTTTGACCGCAGCCCTTAGGCTTTTT
Source organism: Beta corolliflora (assembly GCA_947648045.1). Lineage (NCBI taxonomy): Eukaryota > Viridiplantae > Streptophyta > Magnoliopsida > Caryophyllales > Amaranthaceae > Beta > Beta corolliflora. The sequence goes on along the minus strand of CANSZD010002665.1, from coordinate 113,302 downwards.
TCCACTAGTGTTGCAATATAATGCATTACTATTACCACCATTGATGACCACTAACCAAAAGGGCCGTTAATGTTTTCCAAAACCGTGACTCTTCTCCCATTAAGAATCCTTCTCAATTTAGCATATACTCTGAGTGATTTCTTTTTATACAATTAAAAAAAGTGGTCAAAATTATATTTGAAAAATTTAGAATACTCATTAATATATATTCTAAACTCTATGAAAAAACAAAACGAACACAAAATGAAATGAACCACAAATGAAGAAAATAATAACGTCACACTTATTATTAGCATAGTAAATTGTAGTTGTTGCATTGACAACTGCACGAATTACATGTTTTTTAGTCACTCGAATGTTTCCCCCTAAAAAGATAATTAAGAACAAAACATTTGCACCATGAACAAAACTATTCAACACCATTAAATTCATAGTTTTTTCATCAAATCCTGTATTTTATCTCGAGTATTCTTGACTTCCACTAAAAATTTGCACTGGTAAAATTTGTTTTTATTTTTTTTATTCTTAAATCTGCAAGGAAAAGCTTTGTTATATGATTGGGAAAAAGGACATGATTAGTCACATGGCCACAATTATTGGTTGTTTCTGAAAATTGCAAGGAAATGAAAATAAGAGGGAGAAACTCAAGATAATAGAAGAAATGTCTTTTGTTTTTCTAATTAGGTAGTCGACAATATACAAAAACATACTTCCTGCGTTCCAAAATAAGTGAAACACTTCTCTCATTTATGTGAGAGCTTTTGGAGACAAGTGTTTCACTTATTTTGGAACGGAGGAAGTATATATTAAAAATCATATATAACCCCTTCGTCTTTTTTTACTCCCTAGAATTTTATAAATGAAAATCTGGTTTTACTTGCTATAATTCTTTATTTGATAACTATGATCTACAAAAAGAGTATTAATATTTTACTCTTTTTTTTTCATTTTCCTATCTATAACTCTCAAGTATTTTTAATTTTTCCATAAAAAAAGTTAATAGTTCTCAATGCCGCCCCAAAGCCTAAATACTTGTTCATAAATGATATACTTTAAATAAATCAAAAGCTACCACTTTCTTTAATTTTATTTTTCATTTTGATTATCTAAATTATTAATGAGATTATGTTAATTTGCGAGGAGTTAAAGATTACGACTCAATTTTGAACGACTTAATTGAATTTTTTTACATGGGTTTAATTTAAATATTAATATTAGTGTTACTAATATCAAACTTATCAGAACTTAACTGCATAGCTTTTTTAAACATATTAGTCACTATCAGACTTTAAATAAATTTATTAGAACTTATATGAATATATTGGACCCTTTTTTTTGTATGTTAAACCTAATTTTTATTGAACTAACCTTGTCTAAATTATCTGAACTTTACTTATTAATTCTTATTAGACTTTATCTGATCTTATTAGAGCTTAACATGACTTATTTTTCTAATAAGGACTAAAAAAAAGTTTGAGCAAAACAGGGCCATATTGTGTAGGGTACTATTTTGATTGTTCTTTTATGTGAGTTTCTAAAACCAATTAGTAAATTGTTTTGTCTCTCTAAAATATTACCCATCCTCTTTGCTCTTCCAACACACCCCATCATCTTTCCTCCTCCCACAAGACTACTTACTCACCCTTCATACTCCATTGTCTACAATTTTTAAAATTTTAAAATCGATATTGGGATTTTTCTTCAAAATATCATAATTACATATTGTGAAAACCAAAAATTAATTTGCCAAATAAAACCCTCAAAACAAAATCGTTTTCTCCCTAGATTTGTTGTTCTTGTCAAATTATCAACCCAACTTTCCGGAGAATATGAAGGTAATATATTATGACTATTGTAAGTTCAGGTATCTTTTTATTACTTCAATTGTAATTGGTTTACGAAATATTGATTCAAGATTTTCAGAGGTAATTATCAATAGACATGCACAAATAGTGGCCTATCCTTCTTAGCTTGTATTCTCCGATCGATCCATTGGGATTTCATAATTTTCTTTATCACCCATCCAGTTTCAAGTTTAAACAGAGTTACATTATGAAAAAAAAAGCTTTTTTAAATAGTTGTTGACCTCTACCTTCTTAGCTTGTATGAAAAGCTGTAATTTAAACATTGTTTATTATTAGTTGCTATTAACCAATCTGAATTTAGGACACTTTTTTGAGTTACTCTAGTCTAGGCAAGTATTATATTTTTTTTGAAAAGTTAATGAAAGAATATAATTCCATAAAGATTATTATACCTGTAAAACAAATATATACAAACTAAGCTACTGTCAATTAGCTAAGCTAGGCTAAGAATCAAGATACTATAACTACATACCAAATATACTGGCTTTAATCAAGGCAACTAATATTGACAGAATATTTACAATATTCATATAATCTATTAGTTATATAATAATTAAGTAGGATTAAATAATCGGTTTTTTCACCAAATACCCCTGACAAATAAATTTATTCACCAAATACCCCCACTTTTTTCAAAATTCACCAGATACCCCTGACCTATGAAAAAATTCACCAGATACCCCTCACTTTTAAAAAAATTACCCAAAATGCCCTTTTAACTAACGGACGTTAGTGTTCCGTTAACTAATTAACTAATTAACCTAAAAAACCCTAATTAAACCTAATTAAACCTAACTAAACCCTAATTAAACCCTAAGTAAACCCTAAACACCCTAACTCTCTCTCTCCCCCTAACCCAGCCCCCAAGCCCTAGACCCACTGACCCACCACCCACCCCAGCCCCACCCCCTCCCCCTTCCCCGCAACCACGCGAGCCCCTTCCCCCTCCTCCTCCCCAACCCCCACGCAGGCCCCCTCCCCCCCCCTCCCCGTGCGGCCGCGCTTCCCCCTTCGTGGCGCATCCCACTCGCTAGCCAAGTCCGCCATTAGCGTTTAAGAAATCCGAGTCATCGATTGAGTTCGAAGGGGTGGGGGCTCTCGGATTCACGATTTTGCGGTGGGGGAGGGGGGAGCTGCCGTACTTGCACAGGTGAGGGGGAGGGGGGCTGCGCGCGGCTGTACGGGGAGGGGGAGGGGGGCTTCGAGGGAGGGGAGAGTGAGGGGGAGGGGGAGGCGCGTCGAAGGGGAAGGGGGGGGGAGTGATTTTCCGACGGGGGAGGGGGAAGGGGAGGCGCGAGCTTCGAAGGGGGACGGGAGGGGGGTGGTGGGGCCGGGGTTGTTGTGGGGGTGGTGGGTGGGGGGTGGTTTGGGGGGTGGGGGGGCGGGGGGCTGAGGGAGGGTGTATGTGTGGGGTGCGCCCTGGTGGGGATGGGAGGGGGAGGGGGCTCGCTTGGCTGCTGGGGAGGGGAGGGGGGGGGGGGGGGCCGGTGGGGCTGGGTTGGGCCGGTGGCTCTAGGGTTGGGGGGGTGGGGTTGGGTTAGGGAGAGAGAGTTAGGGTTTTTAGGTTTACTTAGGGTTTAGTTAGGTTTAATTAGGGTTTTTTAGGGTTAATTAGGATTTTTTAGGATTAATGACTAACGGAGTTAACTCCGTTAGTCAATAAGGGCATCTGGTGAATTTTTTCATAGGTCAGGGGTATCTGGTGAATTTTGAAAAAAGTGGGGGTATTTGGTGAATAAATTTATTTGTCAGGGGTATTTGGTGAAATAACCGTAAATTAATATGAGAAACATTCTTAAAAAAAAAATTGAGAAACAACAAACTCAATTTTAACGTGGCTTTGTTGTAGCTCACTTCTATGATATTCTAATGTCTTTCATCCTCCCTCTCTTTCTCTCACCTCTACCAATTTATCTTATCTCCTTCATCACTTGATCTAACTCTCCTCCACTTCCTTCTCTTTCATCTCAAATGAGGAATTTTAGATGTAATTTGCGAAGATAGCAATTAACTTTTGTCGCAGCCGGCAGCTTCCCCTGGGTTTCTTATGGTCACCTTTGGTCGGCATCAGCTTGTTCCCCACACGCGCTGCCCCAAATGTGTCGTTCTTCTGTTTTCCCATTTATTTCAATCTAGTTTTTCTTTCTTGTACGCTTTTTCGTTGTCAAAAAAAAAATTAACTTTTGTAAGATCCATAAATATTTGTGTTCTACTCGTGCTAAAGATGTTGAGCGAGATAGTACACAAATTTTGCTTGATCTATTTACATGCAACAATTAGAAAATAGAGATACAAGTATGTTTTCACTCCTTTGTGTGCCATTAATCATGGAATCTAATTGCTGAACCTAATTATGAGTAGTTAGCTTCATTTGTTTAAGGCCTTTCTTCAAATTTCAATTCTTTCCTCTCTTTCTCTGTTTTTTTTAAAGTAACTCAATTTATTTTGAAAAAATCAGGGGTAGCACGAAGTGATGCCGCTACTGCCGACATCCAATTGCACTGCTTCTCTTCTTTTCCGCTGGGTACCACATGTGTTGCGTCACCGTAATTTATGCCGGTGTTCATTTTACTTGTGGTGGTATGCTATTGAATAGCAAAGCATATTGTGTATAAAATTATAAATGCTACTATATGTATATTATATAGTGAGGATCCAATCTTTGACAACCAAAAGTCACGGCATAAATCTTAATGTTATGGAAATTAGAGCCTCCAATTTGGCAACTTTTGATATAATCCTTGATTTAAGGATGTGAATTTCAATTAAAAAAAGTTCTTTAAGTATAATTCAAATTAGGCAAAGATATGTGGAAGCAGGCGTTAATTTTATTTTTGATATTGGTTGAATTATTTGTTGAACATCAGTAACAATGACCAATTATAATAAGATTTTATTTGTTTGCTTAATTGATAGATGCTTGATTGATTCCCTTAATTATTGAAATTGATTCTATTTCCGTAACTATTGCACAGTTGACTCAAGTAATTGAATATTTTTAAAGTTTGTAACACCAACGTTTATCAATACCAAAAATGTGTGAAATCTACATGGATCTAATTCCTCCAATTAAGCAAGACAATTGAATACACTCGGTGAAGGAAGGATTTGAAAAATATCAATGCCACGTCGCATAAGCAAACATAAGGCCGCAAAATTTTAGGATGAAGGAGAGTATAGGAAGGCTAATGGCTCGCCACGTAGGCTGAATTTTTCTTGCTTTAATATTATACTAGAATTTTTTGCACGCTATGCGTGCGAGTCATATTAACCATTTTTTCTCAATTAGTTAATTATCAGTGTTACAAAATTTTCGATTTGAGAGACATTTATAATTATTTTTATTATTTTTAGTATGTTTTTCTTAAATCAATGGCTTGTTGATTTTTTTAGTTATTTGTTCGTCATTATTTAAACATAGTATTGAGAGAAGGAAATATAAAGTAGAATAAAGCTTGTGCTCAAATAAAGTGGAAGAATTAGGTTCAATCGTTGAATATTAATAAAATGGAAGAGTTTGATTTATATAATAGAGATTGCCAATTAATAAACAACATTTACGTTTTAAAATATTATCACTATATATATTAATATGAAATTCAAGTTTTTATTTTTTCTTCTGATTGTGTCATTCAAGTTATATTGTCAATTTAATTTTTGATCATAGTTTTTCACACATATGTAAAAAAAGGAAATCATTCTCCTTGATTTAGTATTTGATTCAAATTTCAAATTCAATTCCATTGTTAACTTGTTCATTCAATAAATATGGCAAGTAAGAAGAATAAAAGATTATTTAATATATATGATCATTTAAATTCATTAAGGGTAAATTAGAATTTTCGTAGGGGGACACCATCTTCCTCCCCCCCTTCACTTATATAATAAAGATATGACTAGGTTTTGGACCCGTGCATAATGCACCGGAACTATTAAGTTTAATAAGAATGTTTATATATCAGCTACATTGAAAACATATAAACGATTCTTTACGTCTACTCGATCAAATTCTTTTTTGTATGATAAAAAGGCGCCTTTATATTAATTATAAAGTTGTTTAGCAGATATATAACTCATATGTTTTTGAAGATTTCTTTATATGCTACATTAATCGTAGTATTAGACATCCCATGTTCTTCCTCATAAATTAGTACAATTAGACATTTTTGACTCGTGACTCTAGAAATGGCTACGTAAAATTGGCCATGGCTGTGAACTGGTCTCGGGAAACCCACCATGCGATTAAGATTGTCCTTGATTTTTAATACTGCCAAAGGAAACTGCTTTTTTTGAAACGTCATAGGAAACTTTGATTCATCTGACGGAATATCATACGGGGTATAAATACCTTATTCCCCGTTGCCACCTAAAATGACCACAACTTGGATGATTCAGTTTTTTACATGTTTGATTACCAACCTAGTATTGTTACATAAACCATATGTTGACCGGGTCAATATTCCTCAGTAGCATCACTGGTGTACCAGCCTTTAGTCTTATACAGTGATTCAATAGACCGGAACATCTAATGGTATTTAGGAATTGCATTTTTCCTTAGAAATTGCATTTTTAAACTTAAATATATTCTAGTAATTCCCTGGGTAATTCGGAAAATACATGATCATTCACCATCTCCACTATCTTATGAGTCGAAGCAAGAATATCCATCATTTGAAAATACTTAGGTTCTTGTAAATGATCCTTTAGGTGGCCGAATATATGTTTTCCACTATAGCTGATATAAGCTCATTTCCACCGTTTTGATTAGCTGATATAAGATCGTTCCTCTAATTAGTTAGTACACCGTTTTTTATTTTCATGTTATATTGTAAACCTTTAAAAGGTTATTGTTGTGTATGAATTTCAATCTTTCTTTATTATTTAGTGTTATGCTCCCATTTGTATCTTCATTTACTATAAAAGTGTGATATATTTATATTGTTGAACTGCATAATGGATCAGAGTGATTAAAAAATTGATGAATATAATTTTTCCCTTGTTGGTTTTTGTTCCTCGTAATTTTTTTATGGGTGTGACATTTTCGTACTTCCCACTATACTTTTCGCCTCCCAAAAAATACACTAAATGACTCCAGTGGTCCACCGTTAATCCTTACTCCTTTATTTCTTCACAAAAGTAATCCGGAAGAACAGAAAAATATGAAAGTAGAATTTTTAAAAGGGTTTTTTTTATTTTAATAAAGCAACCTTTTAGCCGTTCGCAACTAATAAGCTAACCTATGGGTTATTCCCTAATAAAACAACCTTTGTAGTCGGGGTTCCTACAGTGGGGTCAACAGGTAATTAACCTACTGCAACAGGTTGCACTGGTGACGTGGCTATATGACCGTTGGGGGGGAGTTAATTGCCCTCTATATTTACCCACCTTCCCTTTACTTACCCACCTTCACTTTTTTCACCCACCTTCCCTTCCTTTACCAACCTTCTTCCTCCTTGAGTTCTTCACGAAATTTTCCCATAAATTTGCAGAAAAAATTCCCCCAAAAAAAATTCATTCTTTTTTAAATTCCACCCAAAAAGAAAAATCGGTCTTCATCAAATTCACCCAGAATATGGCAGGAGGAGGACGATCATATTCAGCTTCTTCTTCAAATTCAAAGGGAGTAGTGTACTGCAAGTGTGGTGGAATTGCGGTTTTACGAACAGTGAAACATGGGTCCAATATTGGGAGGAAGTTCCATGGATGTCCCTTATGGCCCGTTAGTGTTAATTGAATTTTTCACCAATCACCAAAACTTTTGTAATTAGTGTTTAATTTGTGAAATTGGGTTTTTTGCAGGATACAAAGTGTGACTTCATGAGGTGGATTGATGAAGGTAATCTCACAAACGAATTGGATGACCTTCGATTTCGCCTTCTAGAAAAAGATGTGACCATATCAGAGTTGGAATATGAGTTGAAGTTGAAGGATGACAAAATCAAAAAATTACAGATCAAAAAGAAGAAGTTGGAGGAAATGAATGAGGAGCTGAACATGGAACAAAGCCAATTGCGCATTGAGAGGATTAATTGTGCTGCAAGGACTGACAACAATTTGCCAATGGTGGCTTTTTTTCATGGATTTTTTTTGCAATTGTGTTGTATTACCTAAAGTAATGTTGTAAGTTGTTGTGTGTTACCTTTTAGTGTTGTACCTACATTGGTGAATGTATGACACCTTAACCTAAAGTGGTGAATGTATTACACCTTTCTAATGACTAATATATGAGGAAATTGGCATTTTAGCTTGATTACAAGTCATTGCTATTCATAATCTTGATAATGTCATACAAAATTCCAAGACTTAATGCCACAAGTCATAATGTCATACAAGTAAATAAATAAGTGAACCCAAGACTTAATGTTTCCAAAAGACTACTGTCTTGCAAAATGCCACAAGGCTTCCAAACTGATCCAAAAAAAATCCTAATCACAACACTAATGAAGTAAGCTACTGAGTTGGGTGATGGACAGTGGATACTTGGCTTGATTGTGAGCATGAAGCTTCATGGTGAGGCAGTGATCTTTGTGTGGTAGACTGATATGGCTGCAGGAAACAGTATTATAATACATTAGCATTATAATACAAAAATTCACATATAACAACAACACAAGTGACAAAAAAAATAAACTTACATCAATTACATGGCCACCATCAGATGTAAAAAAACACCAAGACCTGCAGGTACTTGATTCCTACCCCTTCCCCTGCCTATACCAGCACTACTTGCTCCCCTGCCTCTTGTTCCCCTCCCTCTTCCACCATCATTGTTAGCACCCCTGGCACCCCTGCCTCTTCCAGCACTAGTTACTCCCCTCCCTCTTTGTCCATCATTATTAGGTCCCCTCCCCCTGCCAGTAACTCCATTTTGTCTTCCAGTTTGTAAAGTTGATCTTCCACCACCACCCCTTGACCCAATTCCTCCTAGAATCATCCTTCCATTCCTACCCAACTGGGTTGGTTGGGCTGTTGCAGAATGATGAGCATCCTCATAATCAGTGGTATTGTAGGCTTTAACTATTTTCCAGAATGCAAGCTTGAATTCATCTCCCTTGAATTGTTTCTGCCATAATGCATATATGTGCCTAGCACAGTGACGATGCTCAGCTTTTGGAAGAATTGTTGACACAGCATGCAAAATAGCCTAAGAGGGGGAAACAAGGGATTATCACTTAGATGCATGTAGTATGATAATGACAATAAATTTGGATGAATGAAATGAAATAACTACTTACAGGATGTTCATCAGACAATATTGCAACACCATCACCATCTCCAAGCTCCAAACAGTTTTGTAGGTGCACAAAAAACCAGCCCCATGATATGTTATTTTCACCTTCCACCACAGCCCATGCAATTGGGAACATTTGTTCATTCCCATCCCTTCCCACTGCAGACAATAATTGCCCTCCCAAGAATGTTTTAAGAAAACATGCATCCACACAAATGATTTTCCTACATCCTTGCAACCACCCAACCTTCAACCCTTCAAAACATGTGAATAGTCTCGAAATACAAGTTGGACCATCACTTATGCTAACATCAGTCACAACATCCAATGTGGTCCCTGGGCTGCTAGCTTTCAATGCTTGTGTATATGGCACAATCTTCTTGTAATGCTCATGCATACTACCATGTAGCAACTTATGGGCTGCATATTTTACTTTGTATGCAAAATCTCTTTTCACCACAACCTTAAAACCTCTCTTAATGGTCTCCCTAATCTCTTTAGCTGGCCAATGAGGCCTAGACTTGAATATATCTAAAAATTGAGTAGCAACCCAACTGGATTTCAGTTGTCTATTCTTAGTCATATTCCTATTGCAAGTGTGTATATCCTTAACAGTTCTAACAATAAATGTGGCCCTTCTACTGTCCCAAGCACCATATAAGTAAAAAGGACACCCTTGTAAGCAATAAATTTCTACTTGTTGTTGCCTCTTCTTATTACTTAAACCAACACTTACATTCCTTCCTTGATAAATTGCATATTTAGCAACAGCTTGTTTAAAGTCATGTTTGGAAGGAAATCTCTGACCTACCTTCCATGTGAACTTGGAGAAGTCTGTGTTGGAGCTCACAAGCACTGAACTTCTTCTTCTTCTTTCCTCCAAAGTCAGATCTTCATCATCATCACTGGTGTGGGGTGTTTGGATTTCATCATCACTCCCCTCATACTCACTAACATACCCACTAGTAGGATTAGATGTTCCATCCCCTCCTTCCTTACTTGGTTGATTGACCCCTTGTTCTGTCCTTTGAAGCCCTTCTGCTGCCTCTCTTTGCAATTGATCAGCAATCTCTTTCAGCTTCCTATTGCATTCTTTCACCTTCACCCTAGCATCCAAATACTCCTCATCACTATTATCTGAATCCAACCAATCATCTTTAAATTCTTCTTCCCTCAATTCAGGCTCCAACTCATCAGGATCAGGTTCACTTAAATCTAACTCTGTTTCCTCACCATCACTAATATGCTCACTGTTTTTAGGTGGTTTGTATGCAGGGTCACTCACATCAGTGTCATCACCAGACAGATCAGAAATATTGAGCTCATCTTCAATATTGAGCTCATCTTCATAACCTTCTGAGCTCAGATTTGTGTTTCCAGTAGAAGTGGAAGGAAGAGAGGCACTGGTATGCTTTAAATGTGAGATAGGATCAGTGCTTAGGGTTGGTGGGGAAAAGGGAGGTTCATTTGTCTTTTTTTTGCTTTTTGCTGAAGTGGAAGGTTCTTTGTGCATAGCTAGGGTGGGGTTAGGTACTTGGTGCAAATCTGATGTAGAGTCATGTGAGATAGGCTGAGTGTTTAATATTGGGAGGGATAATGGAAGTTCATTTGGCTTTTTTTTAGTTTTTGCTGAGGTGGAAGGTTGTTTGTACAAATTTGGCTTTTTTTTAGTTTTTGCTGAGGTGGAAGGTTGTTTATACAAAGGTTGTGTGGGTCAGACTTTTGGTGCAAAGTTGATGTGGGGTCATTAGTCTTAGGTGGACTACTTCCACTAGTGCGATCAACAACTTTCTTCCTAGGACTACATCTCACGAGGTTACGGTCCCCTCCTTATAGTCAACTTCTCGGGTCTTGTTTTTGGTGGATGTTGAGAAATGGGATTCAAATGACTTTGTGGAATAGGTGGGTCAGTGGAAAGAACAACTGGTAAGCCCTTCTTAGTGTGACATATATAGAAGTCAATACACCTATTCTTCATGGCAAGTGCACCCATCTCTAACACCTCATCATCATGATAAAGATGCCTTAAACCTGTGTGTAAGGGAAGTCCTGGGATCAAGTAAAACATCCCTTCAAATTGCTCATATTCACCACATTTCTTCCCTAACTCCTCTAAGTACCAGTAGCACAACTCATCAGGATCTACACTAAATGTCCGTACTACTCCACCTTCATAAATCATATAACCCCTCTTATCAATCTTAAAACCACCACCATGGCAAATTTTTAAGGTCACATTTTCCATCCTACCAGTAAATTAACAAAAATTAAAGATTGCAAATTGATTTCAAACGCAAGCACAACACAACCAAATTCACAATTTTAAGGACTTAAAGATTAAGGTTCAACAAAATTACCTCCAATTACTCGGATTTCTGGCCAATTTCTTCACAGGTCCACCAAATTAAGCTACACCAAATTAAGCTCCACGAATTGCATCAACAGCGAAATGTGAGAAGAAAGAGAAATGCAAGAAGAGAGAGAATTGTGAGAAGAGAGAGAATTGCAAAAATAATGAAAATTTACCTCACTGTGTTGATTGTATGGAATTGATGAGAGAGAAAGCTTGCCCAGTACGAATGGAGGAAGAGAGAGATTTTAGGGTTTTTTTTACTGTTTTCAATTTTTGGGTCATTCAATTTTTACTTCGTGGTATTGTTGAGAATTTAGGAGGGAAAACAAGTCATTTAATGAAGAGTAACCTGTTCAATAGGTTAGTGGTAAATTGTACCCACTGTAGGAACCCCGACTACAAAGGTTGTTTTATTAGGAAATAACCCATAGGTTAGCTTATTAGTTGCGAACGGCTAAAAGGTTGCTTTATTAAAATCAAATAATCCTTTTTAAAATATATCAAGCCAACACCAATTTTGATATTAATTAAACTAATTTAGAACATATAAATACGTAATAGCGTATTATATATGTGTATTTTGTAGGTTCTCCATATGATTTACATTTTCTGGTTATCCTTTTATATAAGAAAAAGTAAAAACAAAAGTACATAGACAAAATAACAAGTTTACCAATTTAATAACTTTATCCAATCCTTTCAAAACAGTTTTACTCTCTTTCTCTGTGAACATCCCAAAAAACATATTCGTTTTTTCAATTCATCTTTCTCTCTAGAAAACAAAAAATTGAAAAAACAACCAAACTTAGTGTTTATTTATTGGGAGTAAAACCAACTAATTTTGAATACTTACAATATTACTTTTGACATATAATGCTAGACAATTAGCTAATTTTAATTTGTTGATAAAACTATGTCGAACAGTATCCCTCTTTCTAGCTAGTCTAATACCCATGCGATGTATGGTTACAAATAGTTTTATTACTTTGTAGAAAATTATAAGATAAACAGTTAACTTCTTTCCAATAACAAAATAATTATTATATCGTATTTATCCCGTACGACTTAATATTGGCGACATATTATTTATGATAATGCTCCTAATCTAGCCTTTACTCTCTTAAAAACGAAAAACACCCAAATTACCCTCATTCGATCTTAGATGGGATGAATACAAAGGAAGTCTTTTTCATTTTTACGATGCATACCCTTTCCTCATTAACTATGTCATGTCACTTCCTTTGCTTTAGCAGCTTTAGAGTTTAATGTAAATTTAATTATAATGTCAATACCCATGGTATTGAAACTTCATTTCAATTCAAAACATGAGTTTTTCTTTATAAATTTCATTAGCATTCAATACTAAATTCCCAAATGGTAATATAATAATGCATTACCATTACCACCATTGATGACCACTAACCAAAAGGGCCTTTAATGTATTCCAAAACTGTGACTCTTCTCCCATTAAGAATCCTTCTCAATTTGGCATGCACTCTGACTGATTACTAACTTAACTACAGTGAAGAAGAAAATTATAATTTAAACCATAATTTTTTTTACCACTGCATATGTATTCTCTTCATCCCGATGGATATGAATAATAATTTGATTTTTTTACGATGGGCAAATCACAATGGTCAAAATTATATTTGTAAATTTTAGAATACTAATTAATATACTTGGAACTCTATGAAAAAAAGAACACAAAATGAAATGAACCACAAATGAAGAAAAATAATAACGTCACACTTATTATTAGCATAGTAATTAAATTGTAGTTGTTGCATTGACAACTACACTATTACATGTTTTTTAGTCACACGAATATTGCCCCCTAAAAAGATAATTAAGAACAAAAATATTTGAACCATGAACAAAACTATCCAACACCATCAAATTCATAGTTTTTTCATCATATCCTGTATTTTATCTCGAGTTTTCTTGACTTCCACTACAAATTTGCACTGGCAAAATTTATTTTTATTTTTTTCGTTCTTAAGTTTGCAAGGAAAGGCTTGTTATATGATGGGGAAGAGAGACATGATCAGTAACATGGCTTCAATTATTGGTTGTTTTGGAAAATTGCAAGGAAATGAAAATAAGAGGGAGAAACTCAAAAAAAAAAGATCTGTCTTTTTTTTTAATTAGGTAGTCGACAATACACAAAAACATATCTATTAAAAATCATATATATTCCCTTCGTCGTTTTTACTTCTACATTTTTCATAAATGAAAGTCTCTTTTTACTTGCTATATTTCTTTATTTGATAACTATGATCTACAAAAAAAGTACCAATATTTTACTCTCTTTTTTGCCATTTTCCTACCTATAATTCTCAAATATTTTTTTCTATTTCCCCATAAAATTATGGTCCTCAATACCGCCGCAAAGCCTAAATACTTGTTCACGAATAATATATCGTAAATAAATCAAAAGCTACCATTTTCTTTAATTTTATTTTTTCATTTTAATTTTCTAAATTATTAATGAGCTTATGTTAATTAGCGAGGAGTTAACAATTGCGACTCAATTTTGAACGACTTAATTGAAAATTTTTATATGGGTATAATTTAAATCCTAATATTAGTGTTACTAATATCTAACTTATCTGAACTTAACTGTAGAACTTATCTGAACATATTAATCATTATCAGACTTTAAATAAACTTATTAGAACTTATCTGAATATATTAGACATTTTTTTGTGAGTATGTTAAACCTTATTTTTAATAAACTAAATTTGTCTAAACTTATCTTAATTTATCTGAACTTATTAATTCTTATAAGACTTTATATGAACTTATTAGAATTTAATGAAACTTGCTTTTCTAATAAGGACTAAAAAAATGTTGAGCAAAACAACCATTTATCATATTGTTTTATCTCTCTAAAATATTACCCATCCTTTTTCCTCTTCTAACACACCCCATTATATTTCCTCCTCCTACGATATACTACTTACTCACCCTTCACACTCGATTATCAACAATTTAGCTTCCACAACAAACCACCCACAATTGCTCCTCAGGTCCTACCCAAATGTTTCAACAAATCATGCCATCAAATTGAAATTTTAAAATTAATATTGGAATTTATCTTCAATAGATTCGAATTACATATTGTGAAAACCAAAAATTAATTTGCCAAATAAAATCCCCAAACAAAATCGTTTTCTCTCTAGATTTGTTGTTCTTGTCAAATTGCCAACCCAACTTTCCATCGAATATGAAGCAACAATCTACATGCACTAAACTATAGCCATACTTTAATCTTTCTCGTGCTTCTTCCAACACGATCAAGTCTTATTTGCATCTCCAATTGTTAATTTGAAGGTAATACATTATGACTATTGTAAGTTCAGGTATCTTTTTATTACTTCAATTGTAATTGGTTTATGAATTATTGATTCAAGATTTTCAGAGGTAATTATCAACAGACAAGCACAAATGGTGACCTATCCTTCTTAGCTTGTATTATCTGATTGATCCATTGGGATTTCATAATTTTCTTTATGACCCATCCAGTTTCAAGTTCAAAATAGAGCTACATTATTATATAAAAAAAAAAGCTTTTTATTAAAAGTTGTTGACTTTGCCTTCCTTATTAGCTTATATGAAAAGCTGTAATTTTTTTGTTAACATTGTTTATTATTAGTTGTTGTTAAACAATTTGAATTTAAGACATTTTTTAAGTTACTCTAGCCTAGTATTATAATTCTTTTTTTTGAAAAGTTAGTAATATAATTAAGTAGGAGTTCCTGTCAAAAAAAAAGTAGTAGGAGTTATAACATGAGAAACATTCCTTAAAAAAAAAAAGAAACAACAAACTCATTTTTTTACGTAGCTTAGTTCCAGCTCACTTCTAGGATATTCTAATGTCTTTCATCCTCCCTCTCTTTTTCTCACCTCTACCAATTCATCATTATCTCCTTCATCACCTGATGTAACTCTCCTCCAGTTCCTTCTCTTTCATCTGAAATGAGGAATTTTACATGTATTTTGTGAAAATAGCAATTAACTTTTGTCATTTCCATAAATATTTGTGTTTTATATCTTGCTAAAGATGTTGAGCGAGATGTAGACCATGTAGTACACAAATTTTCCATGATCTGATTTACATGCAACAATTAGAAAACAGAGATACATGTATGTTTTCACTCCTTCAATTCAAAATTAAACTCGTTCATAAATTACAACTTCACATCACCAAAAAAAATGAAAAAGAAAAGGTCAAAGAAAACAATAAACAAAAGGCTTAATATCCTCGACGAGATAATTCCGCAAAAAAATCAATCTCAAAATTTTTTGACTTCGAATTCATCGTTGCTATCTTCCTCTCTGTTGGTTGGTTCCCCAATTCTTGATGCTTCTTTGTGTTGATGTACCCGTGTTTTTCATCCCGGGTTTGTCTGTTCGAATTATTGCTGTGCAGGAGTTTTTCTCTCTCCTCTCTATTTCTCACTCCAATTGATCGAATTGTTGTTCATTTGGATGAATTACAGAAAAATGAGCTAAAATTCGATCATGAAATTGAAGGAATTTGGTATTGAGGGTTTAAGAGGAGGGAGATGCAGTAAAACAAATATTGAGATTTAAAGATGTGTAATATTCATGACAATATTCAATTTGCTTCAATTAGGGATTATTTTGTGGAATTAATTTGTTTCCTTAAATGTAAATTGCTAGATTTAAGTTTACCTTACACAACCTAAATCTACACGATTTGCAATCTTTTAAATCAAATCCAGTGACACGTGGCAAGTGAATGTGAGGCTTGGAAAAACCGAGAAGCAATGAGAGGGGAGAAACAATATGGGGCTGCCACATAGGACGGAAGTTTTCTTGCTTTAATATTATATATGATAGAATGATGATGATGATGTGAAAGTTACGCCTCCTCTCCCTATTTTTCTCTCTTCTCTCTCCTCTCCCACAAAACCCTAATTTTCAACCTAGGGGCTACCGCCACCCTTTTGGGCAGTGGTAAGCCCTTTTTCTCCTTTTGTTACTAGTTTCTTTATGTGAATGTTTCTAATAAACTTCAGTCTCTCTCTAATGGAGAGTTTTTCTACCCATTTATTGGGTTATATCTACCCATATATTAGGTTTTATCTCTCTCCATGTGAGAGTTTGGAGACTTTGTTTTTGGGTTTTTGTGTAATTCAAGAGGTTGATTTGTTGATTGAAATTTGTGCGGGGTTGCAACAGATGTCAGTACTTCATTTACAATCACTTGAATTGAATCCAATTCTACTTCAAAACTACAAAAGATCGATAGGTCCCCTTGCAGAAGGCTACATCAGACAGCGATGTGAAAGACGAGGGTTTTCAGAAGTGTTAGATCTACTCAACGATCGTGGTTTTGTCATATTAAAATTGTATTTATTTCATTTTGATATGTATTTGTTTAGTTTTGACTTCTATTGTAAATGTCGTATGACTTTGAATCAATGAATTAATTTTTAATTTAAAAAAAAAATGATGATGTGAAAGTTGAGAATTTAACTTACAGATATTTTGTTATTTTCTTTTTAAATGTTCCTATTGATAAATATAAGATCTACCAAATTAATCCATCTTACAATGAAAAATGAATTGAGATAAATTCGAAAAGAAATTTTTAGGTGGAACACTAGAGGAAAAATAGCCAAGAGACGCAGTCAAAAGTGGCTTAAGGGTACGCTTTTTGACCGCATCCCTTGGCGTAGCGATCCTTAAAATTATGGTTATTGGTAAAAACCGCGCACAGAATTGACTAGTAACCACGGCCCTTTACCAATAGGTCACAGTTTTTAGCGAAAACCGCATCCCTTGTGACCTAATTTTTTTTTTGCATTTTTATGCCAATTTGAGACACAAGCAACTATATATAGATAGAAGTTAAAGTTTTTATACAAATTATGCTCATAATACAATGTAAACAAAGACATACAAAATTATAAACAAATATATGCCAAAGGCAGCAATACACATAGCGGCATTGCCAAAAGTAGTCAATGCAACTTGAAGCGCCACCAATACCTTTAAACTAGGGGGTGTGAATGAGCCAGGGTGGCTCGCAAACTATTCGTATTCGGCTCGGTCAAAGTTCAGTCAAAGCTCGGCTTGAGATGGCTCGATTCGAGTTCGGGTTTGGCTCGAGACCTTAACGAGCCGAGCCTGAGCTTAGTAGAGTTCGGCTTGAAAGCTCGCAAACATGTTCGATAAATTTTAAATATTATTTTGTACATTGATTTTTAATACAAAAGAACATAAGGCCCAATTTCCAACCCACTTTAATAATACAAACCAAACACAAATTTCCAGCCCACATAAAAATTACAAACCAAACAAAAATAACTAGAGAAAAAATGACAGCTTCAATTCCCACTTTCCAGCCGTCAACTTCAACCCTTAATCTCTACTCTATTTTTCACACTTTGCACACTTGAAGTTGATACTTCCCAGCCCGCGACTAGGTGATCATGGATGTAAACTCTGATCTTCCATCTTCCTTTATTTTGTTTTTCTTCTTCATTTTTTCACCATTTCATGTCTGACTTCTTCATCTCTTTTCTATTTTCATTTTTCTTTTTCCTTTTATTTTTTTTCCTCCTTTCGTTCTTATGTGTGGGTGAATTATCAAACTTTTTGTGTTCTTATTCATCTTTTTGCTTAGTAGCAGTAGCTGGATGAATGGGCGAATCATGCAGGTGGATGAATAGGTAAATTATGCTTAGTAATTTTCAGAATAGTTCGCGAACTTTGTCGAGCCGAGCCGAATTTTTTTAGTTTCGAGCTCGAGCCGAGCCGAGATTTTGAAGCTCGACGAGCTTCGAGCTCGAGCCGAGCTTGATCTTTCCCCTTCTCGAGCCGAGCAGAGCCTAACCAGGCTCGGTCTCGGTTCGGCTCGTACTTCAAACAATCAAAAGTAAAAACTAGTCAAGATGCCATGAGTAACTTAGCTTAGTTCAGACTTTGGAATGAAGCCAAAGTCGTTGCCAATTCCCCATTACTGGATTCACAAATGAAAAGATACTATATTGTAAAAGAAATGCCATGTACATGCACACATTGCTCCCCCAAGTAAGGGTGCCTAAACAAATATCAGAAAATTTTATAAAGACAGTAATTTACAACCAGTAAGTTAAAATAAAAGCATGCAAAGTAACATAACATCTAATGTCTACACACAAGTTACAGCATACCAAGTGTAACTATTAAAAGCATACCAAGTGTAACTATTAAAAAATAGTTGAGACAATACATAACATCCTACAAAACATGCGTACTTATTACAAAAAGTATACCGCTACATCAAAAGCACAACATTGTAAAAAAAAACATCAAAAGCACAGTCATATACCACACATTAGACAATTAGGTAACACTGTTCATTGTTGGATCACCAAAAGAATATGTAAACATCATCAAATGCAATGACAACACCCTTATTAGCATTCACAAAGAGCTCGAGCTTCGGGTAGCTTGCCCGACTTGTCACATCCACATTTTGAGCTCTAGACAAGCTTTGAACTTTCAACTCATACTATCAAGTTTAACTTATATAAAACACTGACTTGCTCAACAATAGAAACCAAACAACTACTTTCTCAAGTTATAACATTCCTATTTCTAAATTTTTTGATGTCCTCCTAGGTATCATCTAAAATTTTAGACAATTTATACAAAATAAACAAAAATAGTAAAAAAAAAAAAGTATACTTTCATTCGCAAGCCTTCCGATTTTGGAGTAGCTCGCCAGGTCAGGCTCATAGCATTATCACCTCAACCCTAATAGCCATTGCACTTATTTAAAACTAAAAGTTTACCTAAGCTTCCATAAGAAAATCATAGCTCCCCTAGTAACCCATTTTATGAATGCATCAATCACAATATTATAGCATTATAAGTAGTAGTTAAAAGCACAATTTCATGTAAGCTTCAATGACAAAACATACGCAAAATCATTTTTCATTGCAAATTATTTTTCCATATACAAATTAAAAGGGTTGTGAGATTGAGAGTGTGAGATTTAGCAGACATATTCAAGAGAGAAATAATACTTGAAATTTATGGTTGCTCCAATTTTATTGTCTAAAGAATAGATTTAGCAGTATAACTCTTGTTTCTAGTTTACTTTTTGCCATTTTCCAGTTGGTATATGGCTTTTTATAAGTTCAAACAACAAAATTAATATGTTAAATTAATCATGAATATAAGCTAATTAACAATAGCATCTTAAATTAATCAAATGAAACAGACTAGAATATATATTGATAATGTTTTACACTCTAAATTCAAATTGTGCCTATTTATAACCCTTCTCAAGTATTCGACACTCGGACACGAGTGTGCGTCGAAGTGTCCAACTAGGGTACTTCATAAAAGATCTCCATAATTTCAACTTCAAATGAAGTATTGAAGTGGCCACAACCATGTCTAAGTGTTGAGTTACTTGAGTATTCGACACTAGTACTTTAAGGTAAAATAAAGAGTCTAATTAACATAGCACCTAGTTAACTGAAAAAATTTTGGGGAGTAATGTATACATATATTACACATTCATGCACATTAGGCTAGCAAATCCCACAAAAATCCATAAATAATGTATACATAATTCTGTTAAGAGGGACACATGGCCTCGTAAACTATAACCATTGCTTGGTTATAACTTCGAAAGAATAAGACTAGAGATTAAGCATGAATTAAGCGATAAAGTCGTGAAAACAACCACTTATATGCACATTAGGCTAGCAAATCCCACAAAAATCCATAAATAATTACATGAACCATATATATTTAGCCATAGATCAAACAATTAAATCCCTAATAACAATCACTTAAATACATATTAGGTTAAGAAATCCCAAAATCAATAACTAACTAAATTCACCAACTTTAAGAATGAAACAAGCAATAAAGGCAAAAAACAATTCAACAGAACCAGCACCATGAACCCAAAGAGGGCTACAATGCCCACACTAATTCCTCGAACAATCATCTTCAACTAAAGGGGAAAAGAGGGATAAATAAGGTTCATCCTCGAACAATCAATTTCGGATAAAAGTGTTCTAATTTCTATAACATAACAGAAAAATAAGCAAGATTAAATCCTTGTACTTACTTGCATAGTACATTTCGGTTCACCGAGTATCAATCTTAGCATTTCCAATCACTTAAGCATAAATCTGCACAAAGGAGTAATGTTCTTTAGTTGTTAACAAAATTAAAATTGCATATTAGAGCCAAAGAAGCTTGGATTACCTCTTATTAACTCATAACATTGCAGTTCTATTAACAAAAATAAGTTTAGTTGGTCAAACTAATTCTCCTTATTGATTGAATTCTAATTACAAGTTAATGATCTAGAAATACACTATAATTTTGAGCATCAGAATTAGTTCTTCTTGTATTGAAGGATTATGCTCGCCGAAACAAAGAGCTTCAACTACAGAACGTCATAGTAAATAAGATGGAGAGCTTGATTAGTATGCATTGTGAACATTCATAAGAGAGAACTTACATGTGCAGCATGGAATTGAAGTCGGAATACAACTTTTACTTTGGCCTTATCAGGTTTCCACTTTGTAGCCCTTGACATTCTTGATAATCAGAGTATCATACAGGGAAGACCATGTGACTAATTTTATGTAACCTTGTTCATCAATTTCATAATGTCATTTAGAATTTCAACCAATTTGCACAAAGACCAAAATAAGACCTTATTCGGATGCCATTAGCAATAAAATGGTAATTATAAATAAGCAAAAACAATGTAAGCAACTATCCAGTTCAAAAACACCATTCAGTTTAAGGAAAGATGTCAACATTTCAAGAATGACAAATTTAATAAACTACTACAAGATGAGAAACAAAATCATACAACAATTTCACTAATTACTTAAGTGATTCATTAAATCATTACTCATTCGCTTTTTACTTACAATTACTGAAGCAAGTCAGCAACCTCATACAACAGTTTCACTAGTTATTTAAGAATTTAAATTTAACCACAAAATCATACCACTTCGCCGGACCACCAACACATGGCGACGGAACACCGGTAACAACATCCACATCCCTCCACCTTCATCGCTTGAACCCTAGTTTCTTCGCTTCTCTGCACAACCACCTTCATCGGCGCCAACTGTTAAATCCATGAATTCAGAGATAAATAGAGAGGTCGAGGAAGTGGTGAGAGAGGGGAGAGAGAGAGGGGGGTTTCATGAACGCGGGTGGGAGTGAATTGGAACGAAGAGTTTTTAATTAAGGGCCTCTTTGTTATCCTTTTTTGTTTTCAGTTTTCAGTTTTTTTGAAAACTAAAAACAAAAAACAGGAAACCAAAAAAAGTGGTTTTCACTTTTTAGTTGTCAGTTTTCAAAATCGTCATGTTTCTAATAATTTTGACCTATTTTTTATCCATTATAGGACATATATCATATGACTTTTAAATACAAAAAACCAAAAAACTGAAAACCACAATGATACCGAACGAGCCCTAAGGTTTTTAGTATAACCGCAGGCCGCAGCCTACTTTTTTTTTTCGCGAGTGGATTAAGTGTTCCGTTTTTTAGATAGCCGGAGCCCTTTTTAAGTAGCACTTGGCTTTTTTTTATCTAGTGGAAAGACAAATTCTTAACTTCGAAAGTCAACCATTTGATTTTAAGAATGGAAAAGTAAAAAAGAAGTAGGTATTAGTTTAAGATGATCAACAAGAGTCATATGTGATTTCCTAATTCCTGGTGAAGACAATGTTACTTAAAAAAAGGTAAGACTTTTTTTTACGTTCTAAAGTTGGGGCGAAAAGCAAGATAAATCTTTAATAAAATAAACACGATTTTATGACGTAAAGTAAACAATTAACGATGGTTTTAGTAAGATAAAGTAAGGGCAATATTATCAATTAAATGTGTTTTTTACCGAAAGTGGAATTGTTGCAATAGAACAAGAACGAAGCAAGTACTATTCACCAACTAATCTTGTTCGATTTGTTATTCCTTATGTATAAGAAATAACAAGTCATATGGGAACTTGTTTGATTCATCCTAATACATATTTTCATAATATCAACTTTTTATAACATTTCGCTGTGCGTAATTAAAGATATTACTGATCAAAGTAATGCGTTGCATAGCGTGAAAACAAGATGTATATCAACTAAAAAAGACAGAGGAAGTATTTGAAAGGATTTTTGACGATTCTCTTTACTTATAATTCCTCCGTTTCGTTTTAAATGCAACAAATGAATATTTTATATCTCACAAAAAATACCCTTTTGTTGCATTTAAAACGAAACGGGGGAAGTATATAGTGCCAAGATACAAATATGAAAATCCTTTGGGGGACGAAGAGAGTAAAACAAAAAAATTCCGTGTTATCAGCACAGATCCAAAACCTAGTTAAGAATAAAAGAAAATTTTGTAATCTAAACTAATATATTAAAAGGCGTTACTAAGAAAGTCTATTTGCCACGTGGCACTCTCCTCTAAGGCTCTAATAATGCAAATTCTCTATCTTCATGTCAAACCCTTCAATTAAAAAATTAATGTTCAGTAGTTACAAGGTATCGAACACGTGACCTTTGAAATAAAAAGTGAGAGTTTAACCATAAATCTAACATAACGTCATTGTTTACTATTTCAAAATAAAATATAATAAGGTCTTGTAATTATATTTCATTAAAAGACTTACACAAGTCATTAGATACCTAACACATTTATGATGATAACAATAGACTATTGTAGACATAAACTTTTACTCTAATTCCTTATAGAAATAAGTTAAGCTATTGCTTTCATTTCCAAATTTCTAAAGGTGTATATTTCAAATTATGACATCAATTTTCCTCACTAGACAAAAAGTTACGATAAGAAACAACCCGAGGCATCGCCCGGGACACTCACTAGTATATATATTTACAATATGAACAATTATGTAACCAGCTAATCTTAATATATAGAAATAGCATAAAAAGATATTCCTATGAACAACTAGACCAGGTACACGATTGTTGGTATCATAATTGACAAGCAATACTAATTTCCTATCTACTAATCGGCTAATCGGCCCTTGCTTACAGTCCGTGAATCTAGAAAACGATTCATATCAACAAAATAATATTTGCAGTTGATAATTCGAATACGTGCAACCGATAAGCGGAGTTGCTATCGTTAACATTGGAGTGTCAAGGCATCAATATAATAAAATAAGGCTTTAAGCATATCAATGATAGAGGTATAAAGCTTATATTCGAATATAATGTTGTTTTTTTTTTCATGTAAAGATCAAGTCAATTTGATTTTTTCCTGACTAAAACGTGCTGAGAAGGTGGTACCCAAATATATCATTGAAGACTTGCTCTCCACTATCGATTTTAGGTCATGGAATGCTACTAAGACCAATGTTATATAAAGCCCATATTCAAACCAGATATTCCACAACTCATCTCTTCATCTTCATTCCATCAAAATGGCTCTCAATCGCGCTGCTATCATGACCTTCTTTGTCATGACTTTGGTGGCAATTTCATCTGCTAGTGATTCCTATAGCCCTGCAACAGAATACAAGAAACCATCTTACTCTCCAGTGTATACATCTCCCATTTATACTCCATCACCAGAATACACACCATCCCCAGTATACAAGTCCCCAGAGTACTCACCAGCCCCGACATATAAGTCCCCAGAATACTCACCATCCCCAGCATACAAGTCTCCAAAGTATTCACCATCTCCGGTATACAAATCTCCAGAGTACTCCCCATCTCCAGTGTACAAGTCACCAGAGTACACCTCATCTCATGAATACAAGGCCCCTGTATACGAAACACCAGTTTACAGCCCATCCCCCGTATACAAGTCACCAGTATACACCCCATCTCCAGTTTATGAGGCACCAGTTTACAGCCCATCCCCCGTCTATAAGTCACATGTATACACCCCATCTCCAGTATATGAAGCCCCAGTATACAGTCCATCCCCCGTCTACAAGTCACCAGCATACAGGGCACCAATTTACAGCCCATCCCCGGTGTACAAGTCACCAGTATATGAGGCACCGGTTCTGACCCATCACCCGTATACAAGTCACTCGTTTACACCCCATCTCCGCATACAAGGCACCGGTTCTGACCCATCCCCCGTCTACAAGTCACCAGTATACACCCCATCTCCAGTATACAACGCACCAGTGTACAGTCCATCCCCCGTCTACAAGTCTCCAGTATACAAGGCACCTGTATACAGTCCATCCCCTGTCTACAAGTCACCAATATATGAGGCACCAGTTTACAGCCCATCCCCCGTATACAAATCACCTGTGTACACCCCATCTCCAGTATACATCCCATCCCCCATCTACAAGTCACCAGTTTACAGCCCATCCCCAGTTTACAAGTCACCAGTGTACACCCCATCTCCAGTATACAAAGCACCAGTATATAGCCCATCCCCCGTCTATAAGTCACCTGTATACAACCCATCCCCCATCTACAAGTCACCCGTATACAGTCCATCTCCAGTATACAAGTCACCAGCTTACAGTCCATCTCCCGTGTACAAGTCACCTGAATACCCCCCATGTGGAGCATACAAGTCACCTGATTATAGTCCATCTCCAGTGTACGAGTCACCAAAATACAACCCATCTGCTGTGTATAAGTCACCTGTGTACACCCCATCTTCTGAATACAAGGCACCAGTTTACAGTCCATCTCCCGTGTACAAGTCACCAGTATACACCCCATCTCCAGTATACAAGGCACCCGTTTACAGTCCATCTCCCGTGTATAAGTCACCAGTATACACTCCATCTCCAGTATACAAGGCTCCAGAATACAGCCCATCCCCCATCTACAAGTCACCTGTGTACACCCCATCTCTAGTATACAAGGCACCAGTTTACAGTCCATCCCCTGTGTACAAGTCACCAGTATACAAGGCACCAATTTACAGTCCACCCTCTGTGTACAAGTCACCAGTGTACACCCCATCTCCAGAATACAAGACCCCAGTATACAACCCATCCCCTATTTACAAGTCTCCAGTTTACACCCCATCTCCGATATACGTCTCACCAGTATATAGCCCATCCCCTGTGTACAAGTCCCCAGTTTACACTCCATCACCAGTATACAGCCCATCCCCTGTGTACAAGTCTCCAGTATACACTCCATCTCCAGTATACAGCCCATCCCCTGTGTACAAGTCACCCGTATACACCCCATCTCCAGTATACAACCCTTCCCCTGTGTACAAGTCACCAGTGTACACTCCATCTTCTGAATACAGTGCACCAGTATACAACCCATCCCCCGTGTACTCTGCCCCAGTTTACACCCCAATTTACAAGGCACCTACATATTCTCCAGGTCCTTCATACGGTTACTAAAAGAATTACACAATTAAATGATTGTTTTATTTTGCATTATTTTAAAGTTACTCTCAATGTGAGGTTAAGTTGGTGAAATTGAGGTTCTCATCTATTGTACTGCTTTATTCAATATATTAAACAATAACTTTTATTTTCTTTATGTATTTTTCACTGCAGAGTTACCTTGTTTCGCCTTTTAAGCACAATTTCAAATTTCCAACTTTATTTTCATATAAAGAGATAGATCCAAATAGTAGTGATATATCAGAATACGACTGATACGTGTACCAACATAAAGACATCACAAACTAAATGAATATCGTTATTAAATTTCCTGTGGGTTTCGTTGGAAGTTGCTCTGTACAGATCCTAACGAACATTACCTTAGCGCAATACAATGACAACGGGGTCCATTATTTTTAAATATCTCTCATCATCCTAATGCACAACACATAAATTAGTCAATTAGAACGATCTCTAAGCATCAAGTAAGATGAAATCAGATAAACTTAATGACTTGATAGGAAACTAAAACCGTATAGGATTATTTCATGTCATGTAAAGGAAAAGGAAAACCGTATCGGTATAGCATCAAGTAAGTGGATAAAGGAATGGAAAGTTCTAAGGTAAAAAGATCAAAAAGTGCCAAACATAAGTATATAGTACCAAGCTTCAAAAGGGGAGGGAGGGTGTGATCTAGTAATATATAATTCTCATTGATTTACTTGGTCACATAGTAACCTAACTTCACCCATGTTTCCAGTAAGAACATTATGTGAAGATAGCTTAACGAAAGCAGAAGAAAAAGCTTGGAAAAAAAACTCTTGATCTACTGCATATTGATTGACGATAGTCATGGTGCGAGGATCCCTTGAAATGATGGAATCAATGCTAAACAAGCCTTTTCCCAGGATAATATCCCTGTAATACTGATTATCAAATATTAGGGGAGTCATGTCATTTGGTATGAATGTAATATTTGTGATGGGGACTTTGCTAGGGCAACCAAGTTTTAATGCAACCGCGAAACTTGGATCCAATATTTGATCTGCAGGCTTTGGCTTGTAGAGTCTATCCACAATGTTTATGCAATGGCCTGCACCAAGGGTATGTCCACCTACAAATCAATTTTTTTAACATGTTATATTAAGTATGGACGAACGAACCAAAGGAGAATTAAATGCATTCCTTTGCATGGAAAAATTAGAAAGTAATGGTTAATCAAATTAATGTACTAATTCTTAATAGATCAATATATAGTAGACTAACTTCAACATCAATGCAGATTCGGCACAAGTTTTGGTATCATGGTTGTATAACAATTAACACACTGTATGAGAGATGAGATTATATGTCCCATTATGTGTCTAGTCTTATATCTCCATTCTCCTCTTTCTGTAATTTCAATACATGGCCATCTAAAGTTGGTTTGATAATTTAACTGGTGAATGTGGATCAGGGCAGAATAATAGGCAGTAAGACACAAAATAAGACATAGATTGTATGGGATAATAGATCCTAACTACATATATCAAGGGTTTCAATACAATAAGTATGACCATAGAATTTTCAATACAATAATATACTTCATCTTTATCTTTCTTGTTCATATCATCCGTCACTTAAATTTCTTGACCAAACATTCTTACCTTTGGAAAAGGCATGTCCGTATAATTATATGTAATCGATAGGAGAAAGAATAATTCATAATTATAAATGATGAAGTAGTTGGTTTTCATGAAAGTGTCTATATATAATTAGCATATGGTTTTGTAAGGGTAAGGGATTGAGTACCCAGAATTGCCACAGACTCTTGGAGATCCATTTCTTTGGCCATGAAAAGATGAAGTAATTGGTCAACATCGATGCTGGTTGAAGGAAGATGAACATCAGCTTGTAGGGTGCTACAAGAAGTGGAGTCCTTTCTTCCTAGAGGAATTTGAATGAAAGGTCCACCTGAGAGTGCAACTGAATCCCTCGCTGCTAAAGCAATTATATCTGCACAAGATACTTGTCTTGGACATGCCACTTCCAAGATGGACTTTAGTCTACCAATATTTTCGAGTTTCCTAATCCCAAAGTTCTTGGAACATTGTAGTTCTGAGTCTCTAGAATTTAGTAGAATTGATGCATCACATCCCTGCATTACAGATTCAAACTCGTTGTTTAGAGGAATATTAGGGTGATATATGGATCGATGAAACCTAATATGGTGGGCCGATCAAGATAAGGGAAGGAATAATAAATTAAGGAGTTGTTAGATTGACATAAAACTTCATGGGAAGTAGAACTTCCCAGGAAGTAAGATAATCTGAAGTTGTTTGGTTGACAAAAATATAGGAAGTTCTACTTCCTACAAAATGGAGGAAGTTACTTACCAACATGTAAGATGAATCTCGACTTACAAGTCAAGCTTTGCTTAGCCCCATCACCATATAGTTTTTGCTTGTTAAAGAGGCCGGCCAGCTGGGTTGGCTTAAGCGACTCAACAAACTTGAACTAATTACAAACGTTAGAAAATAGAATCAAAAGAGAGTCCACTTCACAAGACGGAGGTTCCACCTTAAAACCTTGTGGCAATAAGGGGAGTAGCCCCTTTGCCTCATAAAGTGAACTCATCTCTCTTCTTTTATCAATGTGGTACACTCACATGTGTTGCTACGATGACAATGCGCATAGCAGGCTACCATGCATGGTCCATGGTGCTAAACAAGTTAGCGTAATAGCATGCATGCTAATGCGATGGCGCTAAACAAGTTTCCATGCATGCTACCATGATTCTAAACAAGTTATGAAAGACTTTGACAAACAGTCAGTTAAAAGAAGGATGATTTTATCCTGTATGGCTGCAGCCTGATGCATGCGCTGTTCCATACATGTATGTGGACATGTGGTATGCCATATTGGGTTAGCTGAGCCTGATATTAGTAATACTTCTTTCACAAAAAGCACATGATGAGATATGAACCAATGTCCATGAACATAAGGAACATATATAGATGTACAATAACTCAGAGCATTGAATTATTTGTTCAAAGACCACAACCATATGCTGACAAAATTGACCCTCTAATAGTAGTAAAAACCAATTGCAAGCCTTTTTGTCAACAAGAAAATAAGTCTCCATGACCGTTCATTTTTCATTTCTTGCATTTGCCCATTAATAAATAATGGTAACAGTCCAGAAGTCAATTTAAAAGTACTATTGGTTCTATCATTTGCTTCCCAAATCCCACATGCCCCTCAAGTTTATTTAGGCTGCGACACAGAGATCCATCAGAAACTATAAGAAACTATAGGGTTAACTGACCATACTAGTGATATGTTACACACATACCAATCACCTTTTCCGATTAATGTTTTCATCTCATCCTATTTCTGAACAATACTCAAATTAATTGGTCTTATAAAAGACCGCCTAATTTTAATTTAAAATTAGACACGGCCCAAGCCCAATATTAAGAAGAGAATATGCCACCTTGGTTAATATAGTGACTAATTTAATCTATTTATTAGACCAGTTTAATCTATTTCATGAGCAGTTTAATCTATTTAGTAATCACATTCTTTAACCCATACAATGACTAGTTAATCCATTTAGTGACTAGTTCAATCCGTTCGGTAATACTGGCGGGTTATTTTCTTTAAATTATCTGCTGTAGTTTGAGAATCAAAGAGAACAAAGGAGAGGAGAAGGGATGAGTAGGTTAGTATGAGATGCATAGGGATAGTGTTGGGTTAGAGTGAGATGGAATAGGCTTGTTAGGAGAATGCAGAATTGAGTTAGTCTAATTTTATGTTAAGAATAGACGGCCTATTCTGATAATTTGTGTACTCGAATAATGGTGCATCCAAGGATGCTTATCGCACGAGCCGAGCCCGAACTGTACTGGGGTCGGCTCGGTTCGTTTATCTTTTAGCTCGACTCGGCTCGGCTCGTGAGCTCGACGAGCTCGATAAGTGAAGCTCGGCTCGAGCTCGTGAGCTTCACTAAAGGCTCGAGGTTGACTCTGTAGCTCATCTTAGCTCGACTCGAGAGCTTGGCTCATCTTGGCTCGGCTCGAGCTCGATTTGAGACTAATTTAAGATAAACCAACACAACATTAAACCAAACAAAAAATTCATATTCGAAATTTAAAAAAATTGTTGACAGATCTTGTAGCATAATAGACTAAGTTCAAAAAATAACATGAATTAACATATTTTATTTCATTTTTTACATGCTAACCAAATGAATTACCTACGAACATACAAAAAAAATCGACAAACTAGATCTAAAACGATACAAAAAGAAAGACAGGAATTGTTCAATGTAAAAATTTGTATAAAAGGATACGTATTGTATAATAACTTTTTTAAGTGTTTTATTCTATAATAACTTTTTAAAGTGCTTTAAATTATAATAATTTCTTTTATATAAAATGATAATCGAGCATGTTCACGAGCTTCTCAAGCCGAGCTTGACTTTGTTTGGCTCGGCTCATTAAGGTCTCGAGCCGAGCCCGAATCCGAGCGGAGCTACCACGAGCCGAGCTTTGACTGAGTCGAGTCTGAACTGTTCGCAAACAGGCCGAGCTCATTCCATTATCAATAATTTTGTTAAGATATTGTTAGTAACTCTTCCCCGGCCAACACCCTATTTTCATATAGAACTCTATTAATAGGATTTTATTATCTCTAATTCCACTTTAATGCATTTAATTTAACTTTTTTCACCAAAGAAAAATGCATATCGATGCATTATTGATATGATCTCATTATAACCTCGTCAATGCTTATCACTAAGACACTAACCCCATTTAACTTTTTTCTCAAATTCTCTTCTTTCTTTATTTACCAAGTAAGTGTTGGCCCAGTGGTGATGGGGACTGGCTTTGGTAGGACGGACCCGTGTTCGAATCCCCGCAACACCCTTGGGAGAGGAATAGAACCTAACCACCCCGAACTTGACCTCGATCCGGATGTAGCCCGAAGGGTGAACCGGGTGCAAACACTAAAAAAAAAAAAAAAAAAAAAAAAACTAACCCCATTTATGTAGTACGTATTATATTAGAAACTAACCCCATTTATGTAGCTCGTATGAATTATGATATTGCCCTTCACGGCTTCACGTATAAATTTTAATTATAATATTACGTGTTATCTAGTTATCGCGGGAAGAAAAAGTAATGATACTAGGATCATCAATAGGTTAGAAACAATAGGTCAGACGTTTTAAAGTAAACAACTACTCCCTCTATTTTTTATTAGTTTAACCCCTTGTTTTTTCAATTTTAAAGTTCATCTACTTTAACCATATTTTAATATTAATATATAACACTAAATATTATCTATGTGTAATTTTGTCAAATTTGGTTCCAATATGTAGATTTAAGCTATCAACTTTTTAAAATTTTTATTAATGCACAATTAAAGATAAACGGTTAAAGGGGCATCTTGGAGACCATGGAAAGGTAAAGGGGTAAGCTAATTAAAAAATTGATGGAGTATATCATTACTTGGATTTCATCATTTCATTTCAAGTGCTGGTTTGTTGACAAATAAATTATAAAACGGCCAGAAGTAAAAATTCCTATAAACTATAAGATTGCGGACAATTGTTTAGTTGACAAATTTGGGTCTATTAAATTCATCTTATTTGCTGTCCTTATAAGAAAAAATAAGTTTTAATAAATTCATATAAGGTTTCATAAGAACTAATAAGGTCTAATAAATTTAGATAAGTTCAGTTCAACAAAAATAAGCAAAAATTAAAAAAAGTTTGACACACTCAGAAAACAAGGTCTAATAATAAGTTCAAATAAGTTCAGATAAAGTCTAACAAGGACTAATAAGGCCCATTAAGTTCACATTAGTTCAACTAAGCAAAAATAAATGGAAAAGAATAGACCCAAAATCATAGGAAATTGCACTTCCTCATACTTCCTCCGTTCCATAGTAAGTGAAGCATAGGGATTGGACACAAGATTTAATAAACATCACTTTCAAAAGCCAAAAAGTCATAAAATACCCTTTTCATTATCAAAAGGAGGAGAGAGAAAAGCAAACCACACAAGTTTGTGATGGGTATTCTTGTCATTTTGTCACATTCTTTTTTTCATTTAAGATATGTTTCACTTATTTTAAAACGTTCTAAAATAGTAAGTGTTTCACTTATTATGGAACGGAGGAAGTATTTTTTTACTTCCTTTTTTGTTTACAGGACAGGAACTTCCAACAATATGGAGAAGTTACCTACATATCCACCCATAGAATATTTTTCTGCTCAATCATAATCAGCCAAACTAGTCGAGAAACATAATTTCCTAAAATAAAATAACCACCAAGTATATGAATTGTATATTTGACACTACAGTAGTACAGTATAGATATATATTAGCATTTGATACTTCATTTGGAACGAAAATTATGAATTTTAACAAAATTAAAGCATTAACATCTGGACATAAACCATAACCAACACAAGTTTAACCAAACATGCATAGAGAAAAGAATTAACGGGTCATTAATTACTTGCTGTAAAGAATCTAAAGAAAATTAAACTCATCCATACCAAAAAAAAAAATTGAGTAAATTACCTGAACTTGGCAGTCATGGAACAAGAGGCGAAGGAATGCAGCAGGTGTTGTAGCATCAGCAGCAAAGAAGCTTAACATCTCTTTTCTCACAATGTCTTCCAAAAATGGACATGATGCTTCATAGTAGTTATAAGTTAACTGATTACTTTCACTGATTCCAGCACCAACATTTAAGATTACTATAATTAGCTGCAAATTTATCACTACTAATTTCCAACTTTCCATTTTTCTCTTTGAACAGATTGAATATGTTTGTATATATAGTGGTGGCAGTGAAGTCTCTAGAATTGGTGTTTATCTACTGGTACGTTAGTAATTAGTGCTCCATCTCACATTTGGATACATTTTAAACCAAAATAGAATGGGAAGACATAAATGCATATCAGCTATGCATGCCCTATTTGGTTTTTTTTTTAAGTTGCATATATTCTTTATTTGCCAGTTGCAGGAGACTATTTTGAGGATATTAACTACTCCCTCCGTCCCAAAATATAGTAATTGTTTCTCTCTTTGACCAAATATTCTCATTAATATATACAAAAAAACAAACTCATCTAGGATCTTGTTAGATTCGCCTCAATGTGTACTTTCATAATATCAATTTTTTATATTTTTTATTAATACGGGATTGAAAATATTAAAGGTCAAATGTATATCTTGGAGACCGTGCAATAAGGAAACAAGCACTATATTATGGGACGGAGGGAGTAGTTTTTAGGGCCGGGCTATGCACGGGTAATTATAATTTTCATTATTGATATTATACTTTAGAATTATAACACCAAAATTTACTTGGTTTAGTGGTTAATACTCCAGTATATACATGAACTAGACACTCCAAGGGATAGCGGCACGTGGCACAGTTCCTTGTTTAGGAACACCTTTTAATATATTAGTATAGATTATGCATGTGGTACAGGGGCGGTTCTTGACCCATGCAGTATGAGCAACGGAATAGGGCCCCCAAAATACAGGGCCCCGAAATATATTTATATCAAATGTTTGAAAGGAAGACAAGAGCAAAGCTTTTGGATTAGTGGTAAAGTGGCAAGGGAAGAGCAACAAGGATGCGGGTTCTATTCTGGGTAGGAGCAAAACTCATTTAGTATGAAATCCTACTCCCATCTTCCCCATTAATGGCTACTCATTTTTTCCAACTCTCTCTCATTAATTTCAACTCATCCTTTTTACCCAAGTAATTTTTTTTTGAATTGAGAATCTTATATCTTTTATGAACTACATATGAAGGGCCCAATTTTAAGAGAATGTATAGGGCCTCCGTTATATTTGCCCCGCCCCTGATGTGGTATAAAAAACAATAGTATATACTCCTTCAATTTTCCCCTCAAATAAAATTACGATAGTCCTTAAGTTTCAAAAATATTTGCTTGATATTGTAGATATAAGAATCAAGAAAAGTAGAGTTTAGTGAAAAGCAGGGTATTTTACTTGACCTCAGGGTAAAAGAAACCTATTAGTTGTTAAAACTAAGGGTGTAAGTGGACAGCGAAAAGTCTAGAGTCCAATCCAGTCCAGTTCAAACTTATCGGACTGGACTGGACTCGGACTTAAATTTTCAAGTCCAAATTTTTTCGGACTGGATTTGGACTCACCCCTTTGGAGTCCAATAAGTCCAATCCAGTCCAAAATATTTTTTAGCATATATATATACTGCCTCCGTCCCTAAATAGAGTGTCCGTTTCTTTTGGGCACAAGTATTAAGAAGAAATCATGTGTAGGACCTTAGTTGTATTAAATCATAATTAAATATAGAAGTTGGTACACTTTCTATGAATTGTTTATTAAGGAGAAGGATTGTGGGCCATATGGGGAAGTGGGTGATACTCCATTAGTCCATTACAAAAATTGAAAGCAAAATAATATTTTTATTGGTGGACCCATACCAAATAAGGAAATGGAAAATCTATTTGGGACAAACATAAATGGAAAAATGGGCACTCTATATTAAAAAATTTCTTTATCATTTTTGTTGAAATTTTAGACTTTTTAACATTCCCGCTCTAAATCTTTTACCTGGCGCCATAATCTTCACTTACCTTACAAAAGTCCTAAGTTAATTTGTTTTTTCATAAGGCTTTAAAGATGTATGTAACTTAATTTGTGGAATGGATGTAAGAAGTCCAGTTTTTCGAATTTCAATGATTCAATCATGAGACAACATTGTGAAACTAAATCGAGAAATAAATTAATATATTATATAATAATCGAATTGGACTGGACTGGATTCGGACTCGAGAAAAAAGTTTGGGATTGGATTGGACTGGACTCAAAAAAAGTTTGAATCGGACTTAGACTCAATTTCAATGATGGGGTAGAAATGGTAGGATAATAAAAAGAAATTATCAAGAATGGAATAAAGTAAAGGATTTTTTAACAAGAATAATACAAACTTTTGCCCGTTCTCTCGCAATAATACAAACTTTTGATTATTTTTTAATAATACAAACTTTTGATCAAAATTCCTCCAGTAGGACAATATCGGTTTTTAACTTGTTGTAGGAGGTAACTGGCTGATGTGGTTCAGGTGGGTGGGGGGTTGGGGGAGGGGGGACAAAGAAGAAAGATCATTTTGTAAATTTTTTTGATTTTTTTTACCGGTTATAAGTCAACTTGACCTACTGAAGGAATTTTGATGTAAAGTTTGTATTATTAAAAAATAATCAAAAGTTTGTATTATTGCGAGAGAACGGGCAAAAGTTTGTATTATTCTTGTTAAAAAATCCTAAAGTAAAGTAATGAATTAACTTTATAGAACATGCGAAATACGAAAACAGGAAAGATCTTTGGAGATGAAAGGAGTAGTACGATAAATGATCTTTGTGTTTTGTTTAATTGCTCATTCTTCAAATTGCTACCATGCAAAATTCAATGGAGGAACTTTTCTCGTCATTTTTTTTTATTCGGTAATTTACTGGCCCAAGCAGGCTCAGCCCTCATGAGTTACGGGGTAAGAAGGGGATCCCAACCTATAAGGAAACTTCCAGAGACTGGAAAGTGGGGATTTATACCCAGAAGCAAATATCCACACAAACACCCCATATTTGGGGTTGATGAGAGTCGAACTCCCGACCATGAGGTTGGGATGTGGGAGCTCGAACCATTGGGCTCCCACATGATTCTCTTCTCGTCAGCTTTTTGCTAAAAGTTGATTTAATATTATACAAATAGCTATCAATTATTTTTGTTGTACATTAAATAAATAATTAACATTATCAATTATTCAATTAACTTAAATTGTCAATATAAACCTCTAATACTACTAGTTTGTTAAATAAGACACTTAAAGCACGACACTTAAAGCACTGACCATTAACAATGAACAACTAATTGCCAAATCAGGTGGAACGTGTTGATGTGCCACTTATTAGACTTGTTCCATTTTGACCGATTATACGTGTTTCTAACGGATAATTTTTTAATCATTGATTTTTTCATTATATTTTTATATAAGAATATTTTAATACAAATTAAAGTAGTTTCTATAATATTAAAATACAATAATATATATTTTACATAATTGTAAAAATCTATACAAATATATTAAAAGGTGTGCTTGACAACGTCTATGCGCCACGTGCCACCCTCCTTCTCCCACTAGAATTGTGCCATGTGTACAATTAATCAGCAATAAGTTAGATTATCATTATTTAAAAAATATATATGCTCAAGCTCGAACCCCTGACCTTAGGTAAGAATTTCTAAACACTCACCATCTGAGCTAACACCTTTTAATGATTAATATTTCCACAAAATAATGAATATGTTTGTAAAGAATTTAGTAATGTGACAGTCAACGCCTACTTGCAGCCAAGTTTATTTTTCTTATTTGTTTTTTTTCCTTACAGTCATCCCCTTGCTCCATTTCCCCTTATTCACCATGAATGTTACACTCCTCTACTTCGTAATTAATGGGCTAGTGGTACAAATTATACTTGCTTCTAATCGAACTTCAGAATTGTTGTTCGAGAATACGGATTTAGAGATGGAGTTCAAAGGTCAGACGACAATGCCCATAAAGAAGGTCAGTGAAACTGTTAATCTTAGCACAAATCCGTTGATTGCATATATAATTTAATTCACTAATCACTCCTAAATCCTGTTAATATTCTCATTGCACATTGAAGTTCAATAATCAATTCAGTAATTGCATAAGTTCGTAACTGAGATCTACCCCTCTCTCTATATTTATATATAACTAATAGTTATGGTAATTGTATGATCCCCAAACTTTTGTTGTTTTTCTTCAAGAAGGTATTAGCTAACTGATTCGTTTTCTCTTGGTTTTTTTTGTTTGAGGATTTCTCTAATCAATCAACTTTGCAAGGTAATATGTTCATCTTCTTCTCTTTTTACTTTGGTATAAATTTAATAAGAACACATGTTTTATCTTTTATTTATTTTCTAGATAGATTATACCTCAAGAGTTTTGAGTACATCAACCCACTTTTATGTTTATTATACTGATGCTGGTTTGTGAAGTAGTTACTCATGAAACTAACTGGACATGGAGAGTAATTCAATTTGGTCATGTAGTGTTGGGTTAAACATTGGGTAGCACTAGAGGAAAAAAGCCCAAGGGCTGCGATCAAAAGGGGCCCAAGGGCTGCGTTTTTTGACCGCAGCCATTAGACTAGCAGCCCTTGGCAATTAGGAAGGGCTGCGGTTTTAACCGCAGCCCTTAGCGCGTTAAGGGCTGCGGTCAGGGCAAAAACCGCAGCCCTTGGTTGGTTAAGGGCTGCGGTTAAGGGCAAAAACCGCAGCCCTTAGAGTGTTAAGGGCTGCGGTTTTTGCCCTTAACCGCAGCCCTTAACCAACCAAGGGCTGCGGTTTTTGCCCGAACCGCAGCCCTTGTGACCCAAAAAAAAAAAAAAAAAAAAAAAATTTCGCATTTTTTAGCCCAAAATGACCCCCCAAACAATTATATATATAGAAAAGTATCATTTTTCATTACAAATATATAGGAAGTTATAAAAAAATATGGTACTCCAGCTAAATTCAATTTGACAGCTTCATATTTTCTCTTCTTGAGGAGCAGCATCCTCTTGTACAGCCCATCCATATCTTTTTCTTCTTCACAAATTCTTAGATGCAAAATTTTCAAATTGTTTGAGGTGCAACCGCACAAGAGCTTAACTAAACCAATAAACAACCAACAACCACTTAGTGCTTGGTAGCTTTGATACTGCAACCAGATTACCAACCTTCACATCCATATATTAAATATAAAGCAAACGGCATCACATATACCTTAAATTTTGTGGCAACACTCAACTTTTGTGAATCAGCTCCCCTAGATTTGAATAAGGGACCAACAACAGGTTTTTTTGGACTGTGCCCGAAGCATACTTGAAGCAAATTTCGAGGAAGGAAAGTCTCACAAGAAGACAAAAGTTGAACAGAGCCAAAATGCATCAGGTCTCTGTTCTTATCCTAAAACCTTGTTGTGTCATACATAACCTGAAACAAGTAGCAGTGTCCCACCATAAAAATTATTGAAACATATCACAAGTAAACGACAAAAAATTAAGTACCCACGTACAAAACTTTAAGCGAGTATTATAGCTGGAAAACTTTCCAAAACAATTAGCAGTTTAGCAGCACACATGGCCATGTTATACATCTTGAATTCTATAAGGATGCGCTATAGTCTCAGAAATTGAAATTTCAAACTTTCCTAACAAACTTACCTCCTGCTCTAATTTGAATAAATGACGATTGAAGTCTTTGCTTGCAATCTCTCATTCGCATAATTGATGCGGAACCGCTCAAAGCTATTTTTCCGAAACAAGGGTGTACAAGATGAATATTGAAGATAGTTAAAGAGGTAAAATGGAATACAAAATATAACAATGTAAACTTCGAATGAATAAATAAATGAATAAAAACATACATCAAATGATTCAAAACCATATTTGTTCTACAAGCCAATTAAACAAGCAAGAATAGATAGATTTTGCCAATGCATCACGAGTATACGGTTTCAAAGCTAAAATAAATAAAATTTACGCTTGCCATGTACTATAATGCAACGAAGCTAAATGTGAACACATCACAATCGGGTCTATGTTCGCGTTGGCCACCAATAATTCAAGTAAATAACAGGAAAATCAACCAATAAGCGACCAAAACTGGAACTATAATAAACAAAAAATTTAAGTGATTCAAGGAACATAGAACTAAGATCACAAAGAAAAAGAAAAAGAACTTGTATGCATTGACAAACATTGCTCAAAGAACGAAACAAAAAATATCTTCATCCAATTGCCCCAACACCTTTAAACACACGGGTATTATGAAGGCGACAAAGTACAAGGGAGTATCAAGTACGACTATATACTCCCCTCGTTTGAGTACTAGTTCAAATTGCACTATCGGGGAGGGGGAGGGCTTGCAGGGGGTCGGGGAGGGGGGTGGGGCTGCAGGGGGTCGGCGAGGGGGGGGCTGCAAGGGGTCGGTGAGGGGGGTTGTGCAGGGGGGTCGGTGAGGGGAGGGGGATTGCAGGGGGTCGGGGGGGGGGGTGGGGCTGCGGGGGTCGGTGAGGGAGGTGGGGGCTGCGGGGGGTCGGTGGGGGGGGATTGCAGGGGGTCGGGGAGGGGGGGATTGCGGGGGTCGGGGAGGGGGGCTTGCGGGGGGGTCGGGGAGGGGGTGGGGCTGCAGGGGGTCGGTGAGGGGGGGCTGCGGGGGGTCGGTTGGGGGGTGGGGCTGCAGGGGGTCGGTGAAGGGGGGTTGTGCAGGGGGTCGGTGAGGGGGGGGATTGCGGGGGGTCGGTGAGGGGGGATTGCGGGGGTCGGGGAGGGGGTGGGCTGCAGGGGGTCGATGTGGGGGGTGGGGCTTTGCAAAAATCAAGTCAAGTTGCATGACAACTCGATTTGTAGAAGCAAACCATCAACAAACATAATCCATATCTTTGATCACAACCAAAATAGAGAGACATAAAGGACCAATTTTCATGATAAGACACCGCCAAAACAAATGCAAGAATATCAATGTCGGCTAAGAGAAGTAGACAAATACCCGAAAATCAACATAATCTAAAAAACATAGAATAATTACCCGAAGTACATAACTAAACACAAAGATAAAACAACAACCTTTGTAAAAGTGTTAACCATGTGAATGATCTGTTTCACCATTAATGGAGCCTTGACTTAACATCAACATGCTGATAATTAAGAGCCTCCAAAGCGTCATCATCTCCTTCCCATCTCTCTCCCTTCTCTCGCTATTTGCCTCTCTATCTTTTTTTTAACTCCTTTACTATTTTTCATTCTCTACCTATCCCTGTCCGTGAAATTTAAACGAGAAAGTGATGGTCTACTCTTATTTTCTCCCAAAATTCCGAATAACTAAGGTCTATAGGGATACAGGTCCCTAATCAAATATCGAACTTAAAAGTTGTCTGCCTATCTCTTCCAGTGCAGAATAAATAGGTTCCCATTTATGGTCTGCAGTTTCCTAACAACAGGTTTCTATTAGTAAATTAGTAACAGGCTCCTAAAAACTCGAAGGCTAAGAGCTCAAAAAACCCACTAAAAACCCTCAATAAAAGATGGTGAAAGATTGATTTTCGGAGTCATAATGACGAACGAGCCCCAGTCACATTGAGAAGAAGAAGTCATGGTAGAAATTACAATAAAATCCATATTGCACACGAGTATTCATACTAGATTGACTTTTCTTCTACAAATTACTGAAAAACACGACATATACAAATACGGAGGACAAAATGCGTAGGCAATAACAAGATCGAAAAGATTCAACCTGATAATGACAGATAATTTATAAATCGAAATCAAATTTTATCAAGAGTTTTGAGAAGAAATTGATAGATTTACCGGCGACCAAAGCG
Organism: Beta corolliflora; assembly: GCA_947648045.1. NCBI lineage: Eukaryota > Viridiplantae > Streptophyta > Magnoliopsida > Caryophyllales > Amaranthaceae > Beta > Beta corolliflora. The sequence continues at coordinate 73,049 of CANSZD010002665.1, read as the reverse complement.
AGCCCACGGCGTTGAAGGAGTTGAGTGGGTGGGTGGTGCGAGGAGATCCTGATGATGGATGCGGCTTGACGAGCAGCCGCCACAGAGGAGATGTTTGTTGAGGGAGACATTGGTGAGAGAGAAGAGGACCACCAGCTCTTGCTAACCCTAAACCCTTGCGAGCCCTCGCCGGCGAACCCTAAACCCTCGCAAACCACTGACCGTTACAAACCCTCGCCGGCGAAGAAGGATGAGAGGAGAGAGATTATGCGGTGAGAGGGGAGAGATGGGTTAATGGGAATTAGGAGGAGAGAGAGAAATAGGGTTCAGCGAATGAGAAGCCCAAGGGAGTAAAGCGTACGTGGTTATTTCATTTTTGGGCTGTTCAAGGGCTGCGGTCAGCCCAAAAATCGCAGCCCTTAATTTAAGGGCTGCGGTTTTTTAATTAACCGCAGCCCTTTAATCACTAAAGGGCTGCGGTTTTAGTTTAACCGCATCCCTTCACTATTAAGGGCTGCGTTTTGCAATAAACCGCAGCCCTTGCACTGCAGCCCTTGCGTTTTTTTCCACTAGTGTAGGTGAGTAGAACAAGTCATGCAATTAAAAAAGTTAAACTAATTATGACAAATTAAAAGTTATGATTATATTAATCAATGACAGTTTGGTTGTGAATTTGTCTTTAGTTAACCAATGTCAAAGTAAATGATCATTGTTTTGACATGCACTTGACATATTTCTATTGTCCTAAAAGTAAAAATGACACTGAATTTCGGTCAAGATTATCCATTGCATAACGCAACTTACAAACTATATGGTATTACAAACGATAGAAAGGAAATCACACGATAAACAATAGAAACAATAGTTAAACCATACGAAAAATATAATTAAACAATAGCCCATCGGGGAAATGCCCGGGCCACACACTAGTTTATAATTAAAGTGAGATATATGAGAGCACCCACAATGTTTGGTTCTTAGTTAAGCCAAGAGGGCAAAACCATACTTGAGCTTACCGTTACCATGCATTGTCGAGGTGGTGATGCATGTATATATGGAGAAGGAAGGGAGGGGCACTTATTGGCTGTCGCTGCCCCAACCCTTTAGTTGGCCCTTCAGATTAAATCAGATGAGAGAGGGACAAGTGGGAGGGAGTGAAAAAATGCTTTTATTTTTTGCCGGATTTTGAAACATTAATAAGTAAACCAGCCTCAGTACTGTAGGAAAAAAAAGGAAGGTTGAGGCAAGGGTTGAAGCAAAGTTAGTAGAACGTGAGGTGTAAGAAGGAGAAAAGAAGTGAGAAAAGGACGAGGAAAGGTGAATTAACCTCACCATAATAAATAACCTGAATGGTGTATATGTTGGAAGTTCAACAAATTCTCAAAGAAAATTATCTATCAAAGTAAGATAGAGGAAAAAGTAAGAGATAACCCTTTGTCCCACATGGAAGATAAAGCAAGTGTCTCTCTTGTTTATATAGGAAATTAAAGTACCTTAGAACATCTTGTTTGATAATGGGCTATAAGAATTGGTAACCATACACACGAGCCGGTCGGGCTCGTGGCGAGCGCGGCACGGGCGTGTGCTTGCCGTTTTTAGCGTGGATACCAAGCCGTTAAATACGAGATTTTCGCCTTTCCCTCGTCAGTTCAACACACACTAGAAAAACCGAATCTCTCACCTCTCAAAAACATTCTCTCTGTTCTGATCTCCATCCGTTATTTGTGAGTGCACATAAATTGCGGAGCCGTGTTAATCCTGGAAGGCGATCGCGTGTGTGCTTGCCGTTATTAGCGTGGATACCTAGCCGTTACATACGAGATTTTCGCCTTTCCCTCATCAGTTCAACAAACACAGACTAAACCGAACCTCTCACCTCTCAAAAACATTCTCTCTGTTCTGATATCCATCCGTTGTTTGTGAGTGCACATAAATTGCGGAGCCGTGTTAATCCTGAAAGGCGATCGCGGAGTTTCTACTTGTACTGAAGTAACGCGAAATTGTCTTTTGTTATTTGCAACATTGTAGACGGTAAAGGATGACCTGTAAAATTGGAGTATACAATTCTAACTGTAGGTCCGGAAAATTGAGTGGTGGATATTAGGGAGAAAGATTTGAAAACATAGTGACTGACTGCAACATTTAGAGATTGCTGTCAGAATTTCCACACTAGAGAGTAGAGATAGAGTTGAACACCAGATTTCTGTCAGAAGGTCATTAGTGAAGATAACCAGTACAAATAAGCAAAGTTTGGCATGGAGCCATGGACCAATTGAGCAAAGTTTGAAAATAAGTTCACCGTGTCATAAACATTAAATTTTCTTTATTGCTATCGGTCTTTCCTTTTTGAAACAAAGAAGCTCAAAGCTATTACCAGTTTGTCATTCGTTAGACAGTTGGGAGGATGTTGTGCATTTATGTCTCTTCTTCTTATTTTGCAAATTACATTCAACCAGTATCTTTTGGATATGTATCGCGTATTTTGCAGATAGAGTACTTTCCTTTCAACATTAATCATTCCTAACAATTATAAAAAATAGATGTACGTTTTCCTTTTTACAATGACTTAAGAAAGCAATTAGATGATTGATTTAGTTACTAATAACTATAACAATAATGAATTATTCTTTCAATTTCTTAAAAATTTACCCATTTACTTGTGAACTGTTCTTTTCATTCCTTAAAGATTTGATAATGGTCAAACAAACAAATGGACAAAACTGCTTAAATATTGAAGGGTTGGGATTCAAAATATTTACATTAGCTACAACTTCATTGATAATAGCTAGTATATATAAATTTTGATGTGCTTCTATTAGTGTTTTTATTCATCATTTTAAATTTTGCAGTTAAGCTTTTAATTTGTCTACTCGGCTCCTGTGAAATAGTTGGTCAAGATCCGCCACTGGTAGTAGTTTTATAGTTGGCTTACACTCAGAAATCTGCTTGACTAGTTCATCCACCAACATAGTAATCCCATTGTTGTTGCCAACTACTATCTCTGTAGTCTTTTATTCTTTGCATTTGCTTTTAAACGGTTAAGCATGTATATCTTTGGCAAGTAATATTTTCAACTACACACTCGTAAACATTATGAAAAAAATATTGAAAAGCATGTTAATACGAAATTAACAAAATTGACACTTAATTATATATATATATATATATATATATATATATATATATATATATATATATATATATATATATATATATATATATATATATATATATATATATATATATATATATATATATATATATATATATATATATATATATATATATATTTATAATAAATACTCTTTTAAAGACCATCAAAGTTTTGAATATTTGACCACAAGATTCTAAGTGTGAAGAACAAAAACTTGTATTGAGAGGATATCATTTATCATAAGTTTTATAAAATTAGCTAATTGTGTAAGTGTACCAGAAACTCCATTAAAAAATTCGGTAGATGACTTAATTGATTGTTATATTTGCTCATAACTTTTTCCATAGCAAATATCAAAATATTGTGCCTTGAATTTGAAATAAGGATTATAACTAAGAACTTCTAATCTTGAACATAATTAATCATTTCTTTTCGCGAGCTCTTCTTACAACATTTTCATTCCATCCTTTTTGGCGCGCCCTTTGCTCCCACATTGCAGTTATTTTTCTTTGCGCCTCTAAGGCTTCCTCGGCTCTTTCTCTAGCCTCCTCACAAGTTTCCATTCCAGAATTGCACTTATCTGCCTCCTTTTGGTACTGAGACGCGATTTTTTTAGCTTCTAGTAGAGCCATATCCGATTTCCGTTGATTTTCTAAGGCCTCAGCTTCTTTCTGTCTTAACTCGTCTGCCACAAGATCTGCGAAGTGCTTTTCCATTTCTTCACTAACCTCAGGATCATGCTTCATACAATCTAACAAACTATAATTAATTAGCCACATAATATAACGTACCTTATTATGTCACTACAAAAAAATGCTCGTATAGCGACGGAGTTTTAGAAACGGATTTGTATCCGTTTCTAATTTAGAGACGGAAAATTAATAATCCGTTTCTAAAAAAATATAGGGACGGATTTTAAAATCCGTCTCTAAATTAGAGACGGATTTTAAAATCCGTCCCTAAGTTAGAGACGGATTTTAAAATCCGTCCCTAAGTTAGAGACGGATTTTAAAATCCGTCCCTAAGTTAGAGACGGAATTATAAAATCCGTTTCTGGTGTGTTTTACCAATTTTTCTAGACTTTGTCAAAAATTTAGATCTAATTTAGAGACGGATTTTGAAATTCCGTCTCTAAATTAGAGACGGATTTTTGAATTCCGTCTCTAAATTAGAGACGGATTTTTGAATTCCGTCTCTAATTTAGAGACGGATCTTTAAAATTCCGTCTCTAAATTAGAGACGGATTTTCAAATTCCGTCTCTAATTTAGGGACGGATTTACAAAATCCGTCTCTAATTTAGGGACGGATTTTCAAATTCCGTCTCTAATTTAGGGACGGATTTACAAAATCCGTCTCTAATTTAGGGACGGATTTTCAAATTCCGTCCCTAATTTAGGGACGGATTTTCAAATTCCGTCCCTAAGTTAGTCAAGTAGATATGTTTTAAAATGCACTTTCAAATTCGTCTCTAAATTAGAGACGAAAATTCAAATTCGTCTCTAAATTAGAGACGGAAATTCAAATCCGTCTCTAAATTAGAGATGGATTTTCATTTCCGTCTCTAAATTAGAGACGGATTTTCAAATCCGTCTCTAATTTAGATAAGTAGATATTTTTTATAATGCACTTTAGAGACGGAAATTCAAATCCGTCTCTAATTTAGAGACGGAAATTCAAATTTGTCTCTAAATTAGAGACGGATTTTTAAGATCTGTTTCTAATATTTCTTTCAATTATTATCAATTCCACACGTAAAAGTAAACAAGTAGTACTTGGTGTAGTTGGTATGAGTTTCTCCTTGTGACTTAGAGGTTACAGGTTCGATTCCTACCAACTGCGGTTCTTGAGAATGGGGATTCCCCTTACCCATTTCCACTGCTTCCAAGAGCCTTGCCTACAAAGCCAGACCGGGTTGACCAGAGCGAGGTTCCGAACCGAGTGAGATTGTGAACCGGTAATGGGATCGGGTTGAACCGAACAACTAACAATAGGTGATTTTAAAAAACCATTCCTAAACTTAGAGACGGATTTCAAAAATCCGTCTCTAAAATTAGAGACGGATTTTTGAATTCCGTCTCTAAAATTAGAGACGGATTTTTGAATTCCGTCTCTAAAGTTAGAGACGGATTTTTGAAATCCGTCTCTAAAATTAGAGACGGATTTTTGAAATCCGTCCCTAAACTTAGAGACGGATTTTGAAATCCGTCCCTAAACTCAGAGACGGATTTTGAAATCCGTCCCTAAACTCAGAGACGGATTTTGAAATCCGTCTCTAATTTTTTGCTACGGAATTAGAAACGGATATTATTCCGTCGCTAAATTAGAGACGGATATTTGGGATTCCGTCTCTAAGTTCGTTTAGCGACGAGGACTTTAGTAACGGACATAATCCGTCTCTAAATCCGTCTCTAAGTACATATAGCGACGGATTTTGACGATTTAGAGACGGATTATGTCCGTCGCTATAGAGTGATTTTTTTGTAGTGTGTGAACCTCTTAGTAAATCATGAACTTCATAATCTTAAAAGACTAACCTGTAAATGACTGGTTTAATCCTGCAAAAGAAAAATATACAAATGTATCATGTCCAACTCTTACAATACCTTTTTTAATTTGACAAATACTTCTATATCAATTTTCATGACTTAATTAGGAGTAACCTTAAGCATTGCCAGTAAAAAGAATCTATGTAGAATAGTGGCTTTCCAAATTCTGGAAGATCAGGAGATTCCCCATGTTTTAGGTCAGTATTGAAACAAGAAGCAGGATGCATGTGAACAATTGAATATCCTTCAAAAAGTGAAATAAAAAAGAAATGCCATTAAAAGACATGAATCCAAAATATAGCACTCAAAAGTGGCCATATATATCCTTTTGAAACGACAAACTTATGCACCTAAAAGAAAAAAAAATACATTTCATAAGTTGTGACGAAAAACAATTAATTTACCTCCCTCAAAGAAGAAAGAACAATGTTTTTTTATTGGTAAGATGAATTGTCTTACCGGATCGAAACCTCGCACAGGTCAAACCCTATCCGAGTTAGCGGGCTAGACGCCCTGAGAGTTACGGGGGAAGGCAGGAAATCCCTATCCTCAGCGACTCTAGTAGGATTTGAGCCCCCAACCTGAAGATACAATCCCAATCACTGGCGCCAAACTTAACTAAGAAGAAATGAATATGTGGTGGAACTTTATAGTAAACCCAAATTTAACATAGTAATGAAAATACATCTAGGGAGATCAATCAAGGTTGGAAATACCATTAGAACGAATTTAAAAACTAAAAATCATGTTAATACAAAATATCATAGGTGAATCCTATCATAGACATATTAAGATATTATCAATACATTACTCCTAGCCAGTGACGATTAATATAAAAAAAAAAAGCATTTCATTGAGCAATTATTTAGGGATCTAAACATGATTATAATGATTTACCTTGAGGGAGGGAGATAAAAGGATAAGAGGATGAGCAATCACAAAGGCAAGGAGGGCAAGAAGAGGAAGAGTGAGTGAAAGCGGCAAGGCCTTGCCAATAAAGTGGGGGACCCACGATGTATCCAATGACACACATCCCAAGAATTCCCATTGCCATTTTCACCACTCTTGGGCTGAATATACCATTCCCTCTCTTTTGATGCCCCATTTCTCTGCTACTTTCAACCAATCATAATGCTTGTTGATCTTCTTATTTGCTAATGTTATGTTACTGATAATTTTACAGAATTTTGCTATCAAGTATCAAAGAGCTTCTTTTCCTTTTTGGATTTGTTTTAGCCTATAACCATTGTTTTTTTTGTTTACTGTTTTTACTTTATGTTTTTTATCAATAGATTTGGGTTCATGGCAAATAACTTAGTCAAATGCACAAGCTAACAAGAAGCCTAATCTTGTGCCAAAAATTTTTAATGTGTCTCTTCCATCCCCAAATTGTTTTCTCATTAGTAATAATTATAAAAAAGGCTGAATGCAAATATTTAATGTAATTATGCTATTATCTATCCAATGCTTTTATTTTGATTTATATAAAATGCTGTATATTGAAATATATATACACCCACTATTCTCTACACTAGCTAATTGCGTAGCGCCACGCATTCCCACTGCGCTCCACGCATTCCCTCGACGCTCCACACATTCCCCTCAATCGTGAGCTTCACTCCCCATTCATGCTTGATTTTCAACCGGTGTTTGATTTTATGTGTCTACAGTTATGCACCCCCGAATTTAAAATCCTAGCTCCCCATACATATACTTGTTAATCATTATTTTAACTCTCTTGACACTTACTATAAACAATTTGTACACTGTTTATTTTAATCAAATAATTTTAGGACATTTTTGAGTTACTTCTTTCTGAATTAGACTTGGGGTCAAAATCATTTTTTTTATTATTGAAAAAGAATATGTGCCATTAAAAGACATGAATCCAAAATCAATAACATGAATTTCAAAAACATTTCGACTCTTAGGTTGATTATCTAAGTGAGTCATTTTGAATTCCTCTATAAAAAAAAGTGAGTCATTTTGAATAATATATAGTGATCTGAATTTAGTCCATATGCTTGTTAATCATAATTTTAAATCTCTTGACACTTAGTATAAACAATTTGTAACACGGTTTACTTTAAAAAAAAAATTTTACCATAATTTTGAGTTACTTCTTTCTGAATTAGACGTCAGGTGAAAATCAATTTTTTTTTATTATTGAAAAAGAATATATGCCATTAAAATTAAAGTTTCTACCCACAAGTCTACCCGCAAAGTGTCTACCGCAAACCCGAGCAGAGTTAAACTGCGAGAGGTTTCGGTCTGGTAGGGCCCTTCATCTTACTGGGGACCCAAAAAAAAGTATAGTTCATTGATTGTAACTCTTAATATATATTTTAAAAAATTATAATTTTTTTACCATTGAAAAGTATTTAAAGAAATACTTTAAATCAAGATCCGTTTATGTTATATCTAACACTTTGTGAAAAGGAAGGATTTGTGAGGAGGATTTGGAGGAATTTGAATGTAGATAAGGTTGCAGCTGTGAAGAAAGGAGTGTTTCTTGTGAGATTTAATGCGATGGATTCTAGGATCAAGTGTTGAATGGCCATTATTTCTTTGATAATAAGCCAATTGTGGTGAAGAAATGGCATTCAGACATGGATTTTGAGTGTGATGAACTCAAAACAATTCCAATTTGGGTGCAATTGAAGATTGACCTGAAGTATTGGGGGGGAGAAGTCATTGCACAAGATTGTTTCTCAATTGGGAGATCCTATAAAGAGGGATGAAGCAACAAGGAAGAGAGAGAAGTTGCAATTTGCAAGAATTTTAGTGGAGGTTCAAATGGATCAAAAATTTCCAGAGGTGATTTTCTTTGTGAATGAACATGGATGCACTACGAGAGGTTCCAAAGTGACATATGAATGGAGGCCTTTACAATGTACTAATTGTAAAGGTCTGGGACATGACACAAATGATTGTAGAATTAAGAAAACCAGGAAGATTTGGGTCCCAAAAGTGGCACGGCCCAGAGACAGCAGAGGTGGCAAGACCATCAGAAGTGATTTCAGTGACAAAATCACCAGCAGCAAAGTCACCAGGTGATGTGGATCCTGATGGTTTTCAGCGTGCACTAAAGCCAATCAGGGTCAGAGTGAGTGCTAGGAAGGAAACAAGTGTCACAAATGATTTTCAAGCATTGAAGGAACAACCTGATCTGAATGCCAATTGGAGAGCTGGAGAGGTGAATGAGGTTGCTGAAATGGTGCATTTGGAGCTAGAGGGGGGAACCTCTCTGCATCCAAATGGATAGAGTTCTTTGCTGGAATGTTAGGGGACTCAACATGGCTAGAAAACAAGAAGATGTTAGAAATTACATTAACAAATTCTCTGTTAGCCTTGTTAGTCTTCTAGAGACCAAGGTGAAGGTTTCCAATTTAGGGAATCTTTACCAAAGGATGTTCTCAGGTTGGTGTTTTACCTCCAACTCAAGTTATCATAAAGGTAGTAGAATCATTGTAGCATGGAAGACTGGGAGCTTCAACATTAACATTGTAAGTGCTTCAAGTCAGTATATTCATTGTTATGTACAACCATTAAGTGGTATTGCTGGATTTTTTTTGTACTTTTATATATGCATTTAATGATAGTAAGGGGAGAGAGGAGTTATGGAGTGACTTGAGAAGCTTAAAAACTCAGGATACTTGGGTTATTTGTGGAGACTTGAATTGTGTTCTGAATCCTGATGAAAGAATTGGGACTGTCATTAGAGAGAGTGAAATAAGAGCAATCAGGGAGTGTATGCATGAATGTGAGCTTGATGATATAAAGAGTGTGGGGAATTTGTTCACTTAGAACAATAAGCAAGAGGGAAGGCAGAGGGTATACTCTAAGCTGGATAGAGTTATGGCCAACCCTAGATGGTCATATGTATTCTCTTCAGCTGAAGTTTGCTTTCAGGATGAAGGTGAGTTTGATCACTCACCTGCTCTTCTTACAGTCTATCCTAGAGAAAATAATGGTTTGAAACCATTTAGATATTATACAATGTGGAAAAAGGCACCACAATACATGAAAGTAGTACAGAGAGCATGGAATTCAAGTATACATGGGACCAAGATGTTTGTGGTAATGAAGAAATTGAAAGCAGTCAAGGCTGAGCTGAAAATTCTGAATAAGCAAGGCTTTTCTAAGTTGCATGTGGCAGAAACAGCAGCATATCATGAAATGATAGCAGCACAGCAGCTTATGTATCAGTATCCTGGTCATGAGCATTATGCCAATGCTGAATTATTGGTTGTCAAGGAAAATACTCAGAAGCATCAAACTTATGTAGATTTCTTGAAGCAGAAGGCAAAAGTGGATTGGCTAAAACATGGTAATGAAAATACAGCTGTTTTTCATCAATGTATAAAGGCCAGAAGGCTAAAAAATCATGTTTATAGCATTTGTGATGAAAATGGGAAATGGGTAGATAATTCTAAGGAGGTAGCTGATGCCTTTTTGAATTACTACACAAAACTGCTAGGCACCACTGAGTCTAGGCAAGCTGTTTTGACACAGGTGATAGAATGTGGACCAGTTGTGACAGATGAGCACAGATTAATACTTGAAGCACCTTATACAGCAGAAGAAGTGAGGAAGGCTTTAATGGCTATTCCTGGTTCCAAATCACCTGGACCAGATGGCTTTGGAGCTCACTTTTATAGAGATGCATGGGAGGTGGTTGGAAGTGATGTGGTGGATGTTGTATTGGATATTTTACATAGTGGTAAAATGTTGAAAGAGCTGAACACTACAACAATCACACTGATACCGAAGGTCCAATGCCCAAAGAGTGTGAAAGAATTCAGACCTATATCTTGCTGTAACACAATATATAAGTGTGTTACTAAGGTCATTTGTGGGAGGTTGAGACAAGTTTTACCAGATCTCATAATGGAAAATCAAGGGGGTTTTGTGCATGGCAGGTTTATTATGCACAATATCATGGTAGTACAGGATTTAGAGAAGAATTATGGGAAGAAAAAGGCTGCTCCAGGGTGTATGCTGAAGATTGATATCCAGAAGGCGTATGATATTGTCAATTGGGATTTTTTGAAGGAAATGTTGGTACAATTAAAGTTTCCAGAGAGATTTGTTGGATTAGTAATGGAGTGTGTGAGCACCCCTATGTTTTCATTGATGATAAATGGGTCTATGGAGGGATGCTTCAAATCAGCTAGGAGTTTGAGACAAGGAGACCCATGTCTCCCCTACTGTTTGTTATATGTATGGAGTACCGATCTAGGGTTCTGCACAATATGAGTGCCTTGGAGAGGTTTCAATTTCATCCAAAATGTAAAGCTATGAGATTGACTCACATGTGCTTTGCGGATGATTTGATATTATGTTGCAAAGGGGAGTATGCTTCCATTTATTTGCTGCTTGGGGCTTTGAAATTATTTGCAAATACTTCTGGTTTGAAGGCCAATATACAAAAATCTGCAATGTATGTGTGTGGTATGCAAGAGCAGGATGTCCAAAGGATTCAGCTGGCATCAGGTTTTGAAAGGAGTTCCTTACCTTTTAAATACCTTGGTGTTCCAATCTGTTCCAAAAGGGTATCAGCAGCTCAGTGTGAAGTGTTGATTGACAAGATGACATCTAGAATACGTGTCTGGAGCACAAGTCATCTCTCATATATAGCCAGATGTAATTTGATCAATTCAGTACTCATCAGTTTACACCTATACTGGGCCTAAGTGTTTATTCTTCCTTAGAAAGTGCTTGAAGAGGTTACTAAAATATGTAGGACTTTTCTTTGGAGTGGCCAACATTTTAGTTCTAAACTTGGGCTTGTAGCTTGGGAGTAATTGTGCAACAAAAAAGATTCAGGTTGATTGGGAATCAGGGATGTGAAATTGTGGATTGTGGCTTGTTTGGGGAAATATGTATGGGCAATTTTGTCTAAGCAGGACAATGTCTGGATAAAGTGGATCAATGCAGTCAACCTTAGTGGTGAATATTGGTGGGAGTACAAGCCAAAGGTAGAGGCAAGCTGGTATTGGAAGAAAACATGTGCAGTCAAGGAACAAATGAAGACTAAATAACAAATGAAGAGCTGGTAAGAATGATGAAATACTCTGTCAAGGGTGTTTATGAGACAATGAAAGGTGCAAAACCTAAGATTGAATGGTCTAAATGTGTGTGGAATCGATTGAGCATTCCTAGACACAGATTTATTCAGTGGCTTGCAATGCAGGGGAGGCTGTAAACAAAGGCCAGGTTGGCACATATAGGAATCAGTATTTGTGATTTGTGTTTGTTGTGTGGTGCTCAAGCTGAAACTCATCAGCACCTGCTGTTTAATTGTGTGTATAGCAATGCCTGCTTTACTCAGATTAGACAGTGGTTAGAATTCAGAACAAGTGCAATAGAACTAAGTATAATTTGCGGAAGGATCAGAAGAAGCAGACTCTCCAAATTTCGTAAGCAGGTGATTATGGCTGGCATAGCTGCTGTCGTGTATCAGGTCTGGAAAAGTAGAAATACTACCTATTGGGAGCAAGTTGTTCCTAGTATTAGTAGTACTGTTAGAAGAATTAAAACTGCTGTTAAGATGAGAATTACAGCTGTAATGCCTATGAATATTTCTAGGGAAGACCAGAGGTGGTTTGTAAATCTGTAAGATGATTAGTATGTTGAACTTCTCTTGGCTCAAATGGTCCAACCTAGTTGGTTTGTTTGACCTTGAGTAGTTTTGGTTGTAACTGGTTTGGATTAATAATAGGAAAAATTGACAAAAATAAGCCAACATTTGCCCCGTCTGCCACAATTAAGCCAACCTTTTGAAAATCCAGAGATAATACAAGCTTATCATCATTTAAGCCAAATTTAGGTTAGTGATTTTAGTTTACCTGCTAACACAGGTTGCAACAAGTTAATTACGATTAATTATAATTAATTATGATTGATTTTATTTTTTAATTACTCTTATATTTTCCTCTCTCCTCCCTCACCATGACCACCACCTCTCTCCTCCCTCTTCCTGCTGCCCTCCCTCCTCCACCACCGCCACACCACCCACACCACCCACCCCTCTTCTTCTCTTCCCACAACCACCACAACCAAACCCACAACCACCATAACAAACCCACAACCACCATAACCAAACCTCGGCACTAATCCAAACCCTCCACCACAACCGAACCCACCCCACCACCAACCCATTAACGCCCTCTATCCGCCACCCCGAAACCACCCAAACCCATCCCACCCCACCCCGAAACCCGGAAACCGCACCCCACCCCCGAAACCCGAAACCGCACCCCATCCCGAAACCCGGAACCCACACCCAAACCCCTAAGCCACCCCGAAACCCCGGAACCCACACGGCCACACCCAAACCCCGAAACCCGAAACCACGCCCCACCCCGAAACCCGAACCCACACCCAAACCCCGAAGCCACCCAAACCCACTCCATTCGAAATCCAGCGAAATCCACACCCAAATCACCCAAACCCATCAACCCCGAAACCCAGAACCCAAATCCACACCCCAAACCCCGAAGAAGATGGTAGATGAAGAAGAAGGCACACAGTGGTGGAGAAGGAGAGAGAAGGGGTACGATGGTTGGGGTTTTGGTGGAGGAGAGAGGGGGACTGGTGGTGGTGGTGGTGGTGGTGGTGGTGGTGCCAGTGAATGAAGGAAGTGGGAGGAGGAGGGAGAAAGAGGGAGGAGAGAGATTAATTTAAGGAAAAAATTTAAGAATATTTGTAACCTGTAGAATAAGTTACAGGTTATGTAACCTAAATTTGGCTTAAATGATTATAAGGCTGTATTAACTCTGGATTATCAAAAGGCCGGCTTAAATGTGGCAGATAGGGAAAAGGTTGGCTTATTTTTGTCAATTTTTCCTTAATAATATTACCACTTACTTAGCAAAAAAAAACTTTGTGAAAATGAGCAATTTCTCCAAAATGTTCAAATATATTTGAACTAAGATACATGTTATAAAACTCCTTTATTTATTTTAAAAATAAAAAATAAACAATGAACAATCACGAGTCAACTAAAAATAAAGTATAAAAGAATCACAAAGCTTTGTATGGCCACACATATAGTTAATGGTGTATCCCGTCTATATATAAGATTAATTATTATATCTTAAAGTTACTAATAATTAATATACTATGAGTTACTTATAATTGTTGGGATTACTTATTAATATGGTAGGGGTTATTGATAATTATTGGGGTTACTTATATCCCATGTTGGGGTTACTTACAATTAATATGGATTATCTATATAAATTGAAAGAGGAAATACTTATGTCTTGATATTGTTAGTTTGTCTTTTATGTGCGCGGTCACATGGTTATTAAACATGTGGCCAGCCGCACGGAATACTTGTTGTAGAATAAATCATCAATTACTATAGTCTGCTGGTTTCCATATTTATCTTTTCTAGTAACCTATTGCAATTAGAATTAGTGATGGTTTCTGTCCAAAGAAGTTAGTTATTAGTTTTCAACTCCATCGTTTCCAAAAATTCAATCCATGTTAGAATTAGTATTAGTACTTCTGAAGTTATATATAGAAAAAAAATTGTGCTAATAAGTTAATCACGTCATCTTATTACCTTTTTTAACAAAGTGGTACCAAAATATAACTTGCAAAGCTATGATTAAAAGAATCAAAATAGATAATGATTCACTCTTCTCATCCTTTCCCAAATGCAGATTAAAGTTACAAAAAAATGTGTGAAATTTTTCTGCAACAAATGCATGAAAGAACAAATATTCCCCATAATAAGGTAATATATATTACTTCATATCTAAAGATCCCGACTAGTTTGTTTCACATAAGTTCCAACACAAACCCAATGAATATGTATAGAGTAAAAGTTGGAGTTAAAGATGAAACAGTTAGCACAACATTTGTCCTATTTGACAAACATGCAAATAAGCTGATAAAAGTTCAATATGACACTTCTCAATGTAATAAAAAGGGTATACCAAAAGCCATATAATCATAATATTATCATTGAAAATTTTCATCTTTTTCAACCAGTATAAGATAATGCCATATTTGTAGGGCAAAGAGGTACAATTGATCCCAGGCCACAAGCCATGAAAAATATAGTTGGAAAGCACTGTAACTTTCAAAAAAGGTTGAATGGCTGATTTCCAAGCTGAAGTGATGGGTTTTTACAAGCAACTTCTTGGGTCTTCTGCTACTACCTTGCCCATGATTGATATTGCTCTGGTAAGAGCTGGTGCCCAAGTCTCCCAGGCAGCTGCTGTTGATCTTGTTAAAAATGTTACTCACAGAGAAATTGATGAAGCTCTGTTTGCAATTGATGATAGCAAGGCTCTAGGTATTGATGGCTTTAATATCCTTTTCTTTAAAAAAGTTTGGCATATTGTCAAATTTGATGTTTATGCTGTTGTTACTCATTTCTTTGAGTCTGGAGAACTCATGCCTGCTATCAATTGTACTCTTATTACTTTAATGCCTAAAGTGAGTAATCCTACACATGTTAAAGAGTACAGACCATTTGCCTGTTGTACTGTCCTGTATAAGATTATTGCTAAAATCTTAACTGGGAGAATGCAAGGCATGATTAGTGAAGTGGTGGACTTGGCTCAGGCTGGCATCATGCCTGGCAGAAACATTTCTGATAACATTATCCTTGCAACTGAGCTTATTAAAGGATATACTACCAAGCATGTCTCTCCTAGATGCATGATGAAAGTTGACTTCAAAAAAGCCTACGATTCTATTGAATGGTCTTTCTTGCATTTGATGATGAGTGAAATAGGTTTCCCTACAAAATTTATTAGTTGGGTTATGACATGCGTCTCAACTGTGTCTTTCTCTATTCTAATAAATGTCAACCCTTGCAAGCCTTTTAGAGCTAAGAGAGGCCTAAGGCAAGGTGACCCTATGTCACCTTTCCTGATTGCCATTGGAATGGAATATTTATCTAGATGCCTGGGAAATTTGAAGCATATTCCAGAATTTAATTTCCATCCTAGGTGTGAAGGGTGCACATAACTCACTTGATGTTTGCAGATGATCTGCTTATTTTTGCCAGGGCAGATCAAAGCTCTCTTCATTTGATGTTTGAAGCTTTTAGTAAGTTTTCTACTGCTTCAGGATTAGAAACTAACCTGGATAAGAGTAACTTGTACATTGCTGGTGTGTCTGAAGATGAGAGAAATGCCTTGCAGTAAATTGTTAATGTTCCTATGGGGACTTTTCCATTGAAGTATCTAGGTGTTCCTCTCACAACTAGAAGTTATTTTATCAAGAGTGTAAGCCTCTCATTGAGAAGACAGTTGCTAGAGTCAGAGCTTGGTCAGTAAAGAAGCTTTCTTATGCTGCTAGGCTTCAGTTATTTGGTGCCATTCTTCATGGGTTTCAACTCTAATGGTGTCAAATCTTTATCATGCCTAAGAAAGTCATGAAGTAAGTTCAGAGCATCTGCAGAAGTTACTTGTGGAGTGGGCATAGTGAAGGGAGGAAGGCTCCAGTTGCTTGGGATACTATATGCATGAAAAAAGCCTGTGGAGGTTGGAGTTTGAAAGATCGAATGGTGTGGAATAGAGCTGCTGTGGCCAAGCATTTTTGGGCAATATCTCAAAAACAAGATAGATTATGGATCAAATGGATCCATGCATATTATATCAAGCAGCAGAATATTATCACCATGGCTATCCCTAATAGGCTTTCTTGGGCCTTGAAGAAAATACTAGCCAGTAGGCAACTATTTATTGAATTTAATGCTCAAAATCTGCTTGCTGCTGGCTATTTCTCTATCACGAAACTTTATACAGCCATGAAAGGAGACCATCCTACTGTGTTCTGGAGGAGAATCATCTGCAATAATAAGGCCAACCCTAAAGCCTTATTTATCACTTGGTTAATGTTGCATAACAGACCTGCTACAAAGAGTAGACTGAATGAATGGGGCATTATTGGTGACAGCAACTGTGTTTTCTACTCCAGTGCTTGTGAAACTGTCTCACACCTCTTCTTTGAGTGTCCTGCTACTCAGTTAATTTGGACTTTATGCCTGCAGCGAATTGGTCTTGTTAATCAACACATGAGGCTTGATGAAGAAGTTAAGAAAGGCATAGCAGTTCTCCTCAAAACAGATTGCTTTTGATGCTCTTTGATGAAGCTGTTTATCAAATATGGTTTCAAAGGAATCAGATTGTGTTTGGAGGGATTCCTATGGATGTTATTCAAAGTTGTAAGCAAATTCTCTTTAAGGTAGCTTATAGATGTACTGAGGACCTTAGACAGCTTTAAATCATTTGAGTTGTTGTGATTGTAATGCTTTTGCTGGTTGTTTGGTGTTTTGTAGATGATCTAAGTTTTAGTGGGTTAGCTCCAAACCCTTCCTAGAAGGTGGGGGAGTCTATTCCTCTTGGCTTAGATCTTGGGTGTTCCCTTAGGTTATACTCATTTATTTTTTTGTTATCAATAAAAACTTTGAATTACAAAAAAAAAAATTGAATGGCTTCAATTTTTAGTAAGCAAGAAAACATAATTCATAGTAAGTCAAGTGTTAGAGATTTGACAATCAAATGGTCATGAATATATTTCTTCTTTTTTCATCAATAATGAGTCGAATTTACAGAACCTGTTGTCCATTTTGGGCGTCATGGAGCTTACATGAGAAGCGAGCACTAGTAGAAAAAGTCTAATTTGCATCCGCTAATTTGCGTTGAACATTTAAGGAAACGGCGCACGCAGTTGTGGAGGCACTGATCATTTGCATCGGTTTGTTGTGGAATCCGACGCAAACGTTAAGCCATGTGCGTCATTTACAAATAAACATTCGATGCAAATCATTACAGCATAACGATTTGCATCGGATACTGGCGCGGAAACGGCGCAGATGATGAGGGAACAAAGTTCTTTAGGATCCAACGATTTGCATCGGATGGGCTTGGTCAACCGACATAAATCATTTAAATAAATGATTTACGTTGGTTGACCAAGCCCATCCGACGCAAATCAGCCCACAAAAACCCTAAAATCATGAGATCCACAAATAAAAGCCCACTCTTTTTCTCACCTTCAGATCTCCAGTGCCTCATTCTTCACCAAATTCTCTCCCCTTCACTAGTAGAAAAACGTTGATTTGTGTCTCCTGAATTGCGTCGCACAATAGGTAAATCGACGCAAAAGTTTAGGAGCGCATCATTTGCGTCGGACACTCATGGCGTCCGACGCAAATCATGCTTTATATGCGTCGGAAGTACCAAGCATTCGACGCAAAAAATTAAAGCAAATGGGTGCGAGATTCATGTGTGTCGGACTCCAATCAACGTTCGATGCAAATTATTAAAGCCAATTTTGCGTCGATGGTAAGTAAAATGCGATGCAAATGGTTGTATCTGTGATTTGCGCCGGATCTAATAAGCCCATCCGACGCAAATGGATTTCAGGGCCGCTTATTTTGGATCCAATTTGCATCGGACCTTATTAGCCATGCGATGCACATAGGCCATAAGGCCCGCTTCCCCTTTTAATTTCAAACCCTAACAACAATTCGCTCTTCCTTCACGCCGTCACTCCTCTCACTCTCTCTCACTCTCTCTTTCTCATACCCTACCAGCACTTCTTCACCTCTTTCTTCCTTCTCTCGTCACAATTCATCAACACATTTACGAAATGAACGCGTTCTCCATTTTTGTTCCCCCATTTCAAAACATCAGACATGGGTGTTGCCCTTCTTCCAGATCTCATAATAACAACAAAAATAGATTGAAGAAGAAGAAGGTCTTCGAAGAAGAAGAACGAATTGGAAAATGCTATTTCTGAAGGTAAGTTCTTTTTTTTCGCTTTCTTTTTGGGGTTTTTTCTGGGTTTTCTATTTAATTTTTCTGGGTTTTTGGGGATTTTTTCCTGGGTTTTTGATATAAATTAAAGTTGGGAGCTTTTTTTATTTGATGAGTTTTATTTGAATTTCAATTTTTTGATATTAGATAATTTCAATTTATTGTTTGTGCTTTATATGAAGGTGTGAAATTAAAGTTGGGAGCTCTTACTCCAGCACTTCATAGCAACGCACCATCAAGAACAGAGATATGTCGCATCTGCAAAATCAAGAATTTACTTTTTTTTCTCGGTTTTTTTTTCTTCTTCTAGAGTTTATTTTTAGTTTTATTTTAGGAGATGCTAGAGTCAGTTTGAATGCCTTTTGTTTTGATATGTTAATCTTTTTAGATTTGGAACTGTAGAGATTCTTACTTTTTTTTCTCTGATTTGATTATATTGTGTTATATTCATAAAGGCATATATTTCAATCTTTGATAAAATCTAATTCGACTTTGAGAAGAAAAACTTCAACTGAAGCAATAGGTGAATTGGGTGAATACTAACAGGAAGAAACGCTGTTTGGGGATGCAATAAATTACTTTCTATTTTTTTTTAAGAAAAATGACCAATTTGCGTCGGATATAACACTCAATCCGACGCAAATCCCACTTCTTTTTTAAGAAAAAATTAATCATTTGCGTTGCATATAGCTCTTGACCCGATGCAAATCTCCCTCCCTAAGACAGATTGCTTAATCAATGGAGCACTATTTGCGTCGGATCGTGGCCCCATCCGACGCAAATGGCAGAACAATTGCGTCGAACACAGACCTGATGCAAATTGCTTTTGGGCAATTTGCGTCGAGGTCTGTAGCGTCGGACCCGGATCCGACGCAAATGATGGTATGGGATCCGACTCAAATCGTAATTTATGTACTAGTGCTTTCTTCTCCATCTCACGCAGGGGCAGATCTAGGGGGTGGCCTACCCGGGCCACGGTCCACCCCATGATCCAGAAAAAATATAAGTGACATGCTTGGAAGATAAACATAAATAGCACTAATGGAGCAGTGGTTGAAGCGTTAACAATATAGACACAAGGTTAGGAGTTCGACTACTGCAAAAGCAAATAGTCGTCCTTGTGTTTTTCATTCTTTTTGTATACTCTTTTAACAATGTGGAAAAGAGGGTCTTAGAAAACATTAATTGCTTATTCACTCTAATATTATCATGGAACATTATCACCTAAAATATACTTGCTTTTTGATAGATATTGTACTTCCACTTTTTTGTTTAATAAAATACTCCTTAGAGCATCCATATTCATGAGGCTCCCCTTAATTTCTCTATCCTCACCTCATTAGTCCACATCACATTCCACTAACTTTATCACCTACCCTTTCCATTTCACAATTTATACCTACATTCATGAACCTCTCCATTTACCTTCTCTTTCCTACTTTTTCATACCCCACCACCTTTTCTCTCTCCTACTTTCCATACCCCACCAATATCAATAAAATAATTTGATTCATCACATTAATTTTAGATAATATTAATTAAATCAAAATATGATAATTATAATTAAATAATTACCTTCTAATTATTCGGATTAATTCATTAATTGTATTACGTTAACAAAAAGCGTTATTTTCAATTACACTAGTTGACCCGTTTTTTCTTAATAATTGCAGTTTAATTTGACAATTACACTAATTGCTAATTATAATAATTTACCCGATTTTAATGTTAATAATTACGATAAAAAAACCATAAATTCATTTAAAAAAACATAGATGAAATTGAACAAAGTACCATATAATTAATTTTAAATAAAAGATTGCAATAATTTAGATCTTCAATCATCATCGGTAGACCGGTGATTATTTTGCCAAATATGTTGAGCCAAGTCTCGTTGTAAGGCGTTGTGCACATTGTTATCCCACGCAACAGCTCGCCTTTCCATATAGCGTTCCATTCCAATATCATTAAATCGACCAGGTTGCACATAATAGTTTTCACGCGTTGATCCATCAACAGTGGCGGATCCAGAAAATTGAAAATGCTTGGTCACACTAACGCAAATCGGCAATACAACCAATGACCAATACATTAAAAAAATTCATAAAAGTTTCCAAAAGCAAAATATTCATATTGCAACCAAATAGTACTTAGAAAATATTACAATTGTTCTCGACGAGTTTTCATGTTTTGATATCGATTTATAATATAATCCTTGCTAACATTCAAAAACATTTCTTTCTCTAAATAAGTAATCAATCAATCATTCAACATTTGATCTCCCATGCTATTACGCAATTTATCTTTCACTTGCGTCATCCAGAAAATACTCTTTCAACACTTGCAGTTGCAACGGGAAGAACCAACACCAATTTCAAAAGCAAGTAGACCCAATCATGAGTTTCGGACTTCCCCGTCTCAACAAGTTTCATTGAAAGCTCGTGAAGACTCTTTAAATTACAAAATCTCTCATCTCCTCTAACATCAACACTTGTGTCAACTGAAGTTGATGTGCAAAACAATGCACAAAGTATGCTTGAGGACATTCCTCTAATATTAAAGTTTTGAGGCCATTGATTGAACCTTGCATATTGCTTGCCCCATCATAACCTTGCCCTCGAACTTGTGAGAAAGTCAAAGAGTACTCCATGAGTAATGACTCAATAGCACTTTTAAGAGTTAAAGAAGTAGTATCGGGAGCATGCACAACACCAAGGAAATGCTCACATACTTCTCCTTTTTTATTAACATATCTCAAGCAAATAGTCATTTGTTCCTTATCAGAAACATCGGTGGACTCATCAGCAAGAATAGCAAAAAAACTACCATTCGTATCTTCAATATTGCTTTAGTTGTCTCTTTTGCACAAGCATTAATGATATCTTTTTGGACAATGGGTGAAGTGAGTTGACAATTGCCAGGTGCCATTTTGAAAACAACTTTGGAATACTCAGGATCATGTTGTGAAAGAAGAGCAAGTAATGAAATAAAATTACTTCTACTCAATTAACTTTCTTTTTCATCATGACCACGAAAAGGCAACCATTGGAGTAAAAGCCACCTGATAGTTTCAACAGAAGGTTCTAGTCGCATTCGATAGGCACTCATGGTTTCTTTTGTTTGTTTTGAAAAACCAGTAGTAATGCTACTCTTTTGGTTCTTGAAAAATTCCATAGCAATCATAGCATTACTATGAGCACTCTTATGACTACCAACATGCTTTTTTTATTATATCTAATCTATTCCAATACTTAAAACCATTGCTAACAAAAGCATCACTTCCAGCCGAGTTATCATCCTTGAATAAATAGCAAGCGAAACAAAATGCAGCATCCTTTTCAACACTATACTCTAGCCAAGGCCAAGTGTCAACCCAATCCACATTAAATCGACGATTTTTCGGCCCGATAAGTGTTTGAGGAAACAGAAATTTTTTAGGTTGGCAAGGTTTTCAATCAAGGTATGTTCTTATTACTATGCTTCTATCATCAGGATGAAAATCACTCATCTTTCTCCTTTTCCCAGGGTCTTGTGGAAGATTAGCAATATTAAATTCGCTCAATCTTTCACCAACAAGATGGGTTTTGGAATTGTGTGATAGAGAAGAATGTTGTTCGCTTTGTTGATGAGGAGGATCTTGTTCATCTAATTGAGATGGAGGAGGAAGATTTTGTTCATTTTCTTGAGGTGGTGAAAGATTTAGAGGAGGAGAAGGTGGAGGAGGTCGATTTTGAGTGGGCGTTCTTTTAGCAAAAAAACTTGAAATATCCCTCGTATTTTTCCTTTTCATTCTGAAAATTAAATTAATAATTTGAATGAGATTAAACAAGTCGATTGAAAAGGCCATCACAATACAATCAAGCACATCATACATGATACATCATTCAAAATAATGATTTCTAAATCACAATTTGCCATCCTAACCTAATTCCTAAATCACAACACAATCATTCTACTATGAATTTGTCATCCTAATTCCTAACCTTAGTAACATAATTCCTAAATCATAAATTCACAACACAATCATTTGTCAATTTGGCATCCTAATCTAATTCCTAAATCACAACACAATCGTGATATCAATTTTCAGCAATAAATACATTACAAATGACAAATTTTCAGCAACAAATGAAATCCAAATGACAAAATTAAATCATGATTCAATTTTGGGATATTATCTCAGGTAACCCTGACATATGGGCCTTTTTCCAATATAACCCCGACTTTGACAGCCCTGTCTCCGATAACCCTGAACTTGGTTTTTGTCATTAAATTGGACGGAATTAGAGACGGCGTTAAGTACTCTCTAATTTTGTTTGACTTTTGCGAAATTCATCTCTTTCTCTCTCTTGTTCTTCATCTTTACTCTCTCTTGTTCTTCATCTCTTCTCAAGCCCATCATTCTCTTTTTTTTTTCTCAATCAATTCTCCAAATCAAAACTTTAATCCAAAACATAACAAAACAAAACAAAAAGCCACAAAATCAAATTCAAGAAATCACTTAATTATGCCACAAATTCAAGAAATCCAAGAAATCACAAAACAAATTCAAATTGTAACAATCCTTAAATCAATGCAAAAATCCCCAAATCAATTGCAAAACCTAGGGTTTTGCTGCTAGGGGATGAGGCGGCTACCCAGCAGGCGGTGGAGGGGCGTCAGGTGCGCCGACAGACTGGTGGTGGGAGGTGGGTTGTGGTGCGACGGAGGTGGGGGAAGTAGGTCAGTGGCTAAAAGGAGTGCGCGAGGGCACGCGAGCAGTGCGCGAGGGCGCGCGAGTGGTGCGCGAGGGGCGCGCTGGTGGTGCGCCAGTGGAGGGTGGTTGGGTTCGCTGGTGGTGCGCCATTGGAGGGTGGTTGGGTGCGTTGGTTGTGCGCGAGTTCAAGTGTTGGGTCGCCGGTTCAGAGGTGGTAGGTGAGAAGCGTGAGTGAGGGAGGGAAACGTGGGAGGGGTTGCTGAGTTTCGGAGTTGGGCCGAGGGTGTTTGGGGATGGGCTGAGGGTGTCCGGGGATAGGCCGAGGGTGTTCGGGGTTGGCTGGAGTTCCGGTTAGAGGGTGGTGGTTTCAGAGGTGGTGGAAACCATTGATGAATGCTTGAGAAGAGATGAAGAACAAGAGAGAGAAAGAGATGAGTTTGGTTTTTTTTTTTAAAAGGCAGTAAGTTGGGTTGTTTGAAAATAGTTAACGCCGTTAACAATTCCGTCAGGTTTAATGACAAAATACAAGTTTAGGATCATCTAAGAAAAAAATAATATGTCAGGGTTATTTGGGAAAAAGGCCTATATGTCAGGGTTATCTGAGATAATATCCCTTCAATTTTTCATCAACAAATGAAATCGTAATGACAAAAATACAAAAATACACAATCTTTAGTAACCTAAATACCTAATTTTCAGCCACAATTGAACAAATCAATTTTCAGCAACAATGATTCAATGAAGAACAGAAGAAGCGATTAAGCGAAGAAGGTAAAGAATTAGAAGAATACCTGAAGTCTGCGCCGCTGGCCACTGCCGCCTCACGCCTGTCGACGAAGAAGAAATGAAGAACTGAAGACGAAGAGTGACTTTGAAGCACGGCGAGTCGGCTGAACAAACGAAGACAAAGAAATGAATACCTGAACTCTGAAGCACGGCGAGTCGACGACGAGTCACGACTCACAAGTGGCTGAACGAAGGAATGAATAACGGCGACCGCCAACCGCCGACGACGAAGGATTGAAGAATGACCGGCAACCGCCAACGACGAACGAACTGAACGCGTGACGGCGTGGAGGACGTGTGTGGGTCGTGGGATTCGAGAAGGAGAAAGAGAAAGAGTTAGGGTTTAGTTCAGCGTGAGAAATGAGCGATTTTTTTGAAATTTTATCTTTTCCAGAAATATTAGTTGGTCACGTGACCAACTGTGACCACGTGTGGGTCCGCCACTGTCCGCTAATCGCTGTCCTTTTTTCTTGCTTGAATTCCGACATGTCACCATAATTCTGATATGTATCTCGCTCATCCTCAACAATCATATTATGAAGAATTATACAAGCCAGCATTATCTCCCACAGCAAGTGTTCATCCCATATAAGAGCTGGTCTTTTCGGACCGATTCTTGTCGCTCAGTGAACAACTCATCCACGGGATTCATTGGGAGTCTAATCGCTGGGATGAACACTGCCCACTTAGGATATATCCCATCAGTTAGATAGTATCCTTTGGTATATGTGTTCCCACTAACTGTAAAGTTCACTTGAGGGGCTTTACCTTGATATAAATCATCAAACACCGGAGATCGTTGCAACACGTTGATGTCATTGCAAGTTCCAGGTGTTCTAAGAAATGCGTGCCATATCCATAAGTCACCAGAGGCAGCAGCTTCTAAGATAACCGTTGCAGATTTACTCCTTCCTTGGTATAATCATTTCCAAGCACGCGGGCAATTTTTCCATTGCCAATGCATGGAATCTATACTGCCTATTATGCCCGGAAATCCCCGTCTTTGTCCATCATGTAGAAGGCGCTGCAAATCTGTAATAGTAGGCCTCCTCAAGTACTCTTCTGTGAACGCCTGTCGATCCCCTTTAACAAAGTGAGCAAGGCTTGCTTTTGCAGTTGATTGAGCTATTTTGATGTACTCATCAATTGAATCAGCTGCTACCCCGTAGGCTAGCATCTTCAACGCTGTTGTGCATTTCTGGATAGGAGTGGCTCTTAGTTTCCCAGTAGTGTCGCGACATTACTCGAAGTATTCGTGTTGTTTCGCAGTAACTGCCTCCCCAACTCGAAGGAATAGAGACCTACGCATACGAAATCTACGTCGAAACATAGATTCTGGGTATAATGGACGATCAACAAAGTAATCATTCATTAACCTTGTGTTTGCAGCTTCACGATCTCTATCAATGTACTTAAGCTTCTTGTAAGATCTTCTTCTGTTGATGGATTCTTCTACGACTGGGGCAACAACCAATTGAGCAGCTTGCTCGATTATGTAATCTTCTTCTTCATGTAGACACTTGTTCACAGCGATGATGTTGTTGACATAGTCATCAAAGAATTCATCACTTGAACTAGAGGAATTTTCATTTGGGTTCATGTTTGTGAGAAATTTTAAGGAGGAAAGGTCTAGTGTTTGTTGGAAGGAGAATATTGTTCTGAAAACCAAATGCAATGTAACTCTTCTTTTATAGACATATACAGATAAGATTGCAATCTATATCTACGGATAAGATTGGTTCTATCTCTGCAGATAAGATTGCAATCTATATCTACGGATAAGATTGGTTCTATCTTTGCAGATAAGATTGCAATCCTTGTCTACGGCAAAGATAAGATTGCCATCTAGAACATCAGTGGATAAGATAAGATCACATTTAGCACCAAAATACAAGTACATTAATCATAAAATATTGGTACATGAATCATTAAAACACAAGTCCATTAACTAAAGCACGCTTATATTTAACAATTTAAACAAGTACATTAGTCATAAAATAATACTACATTAACCATTAAAGCACAATAACATTTATCCTAAAAACTAATGAGTTACTTCATGAACTCTTGCTTTAGTTTCCTTCCTCAAATGGTTTAAGATACGATTTTGTCATCAACAATTGAAACATCTTAAGCCTCATTTTAGTTTCATCTCGTTGTTTTTGGTACTCGAGCATATCAGACATTCCCTTCCTCATTAGACCTCGCTCATTTTGCATACCGCTTAACTAAAGTGTTGTTGAATTCATCCAATTCAAGCTTGTTGCAACACCTTTCAATTTCTTTTGGGCTTTCACTTTCTTCACACCGTCGGGACACACAAGTATTCCGGCTTCATCGCTTGATCTCTTAGAACTCCCTTCACTCACAACGGTTGAATCTCTACCAGACATCCATCTTGGAAGGTGTTGCATTGCTACCCAAAAATGGTAAAATTAGAAAGTTGTATCATCACCCTTTTTTTGTCTGTAAAGATCATGTGCTTCAGCCTCTATGTCGTTAATAACCTCACCACTAGCTAGCATACGCTCAGCTGCTGCAAGCTGTGCTACCCATAAATTAACACCTTCATTGATTTAACCCCAATGCCTTTTAATAGCTTTCATGGTCCTTTTGTGCATAACATTCGGTCTTTTAGCAACTGCTGCGTCATAGACCTCTTTGATTTCAAGCCATAACGCTCCCTTTTCCCGATTTGTTCCTTTCTGCATCACCGGTACAATTAAGGTAAGCGGACACCAAGTGTTTATCTTCTTCTGCAATCCACCTGTCCTTCGAGTGCTTCTCTTTCTTACCTTTAGTTACTTCCGGTTCTTGAACTTCATCTTCATCATCACCGAGTGATTGCGTTGGAAATTGGTTTTCAAACGGCATTCTATTGCTACTCCCGTCTCCTCCCGGGGTTGTGGGATATGGATCTACGCATTGAGATGTTGGATGAAGTGTGCCAGGTGACGAATTTTGAAGAGTATTCTGGTGTACAAAGGCTTGGAACATAGCAAGGAATTGAGGATTGTTTAGCATGTTTGGATCAAAAGGAGTATTTGAAATTGGTTAGGAATTTGGATTTTGTTGGTAATTTGAATTTTGTTGGGAATTTGGATCTTGTTGGGAATTTGGATTTTGTTAATAATTTGGATTTTGTTGGTAATTTGGATTTTGTTGATATCTATTTCCATAATTAGGATGATTGGGATCCATAATTATCAAATAAGATTTATGAAATACTTAATGAAAAATTATGGATTTTTTGAAGTGTTGAAAACATATCAAGATTGGTCTCTATTCATAGAGGACAAAAAAATATGGCCGTTGGTATATATATATTTTTTAATTCAATATATTTTAAAAGTTATTTAATTTTTTGTCAACGGTAATATAACCGTTGTAAAAGCAGCTGAGATAACACATGGCGCGTCCTCATTCTGCTGGCATTTGGTGTGTGCAGCGTGTGACAATTGTCACCATCTCGTTGGCGCGCTGAACATTTTAAAAAAAAAATCCTAAATGCTGCTGAGATTTGGTTTCACGCGGGATTTTTATTCCCCCCCTCTTTACATGTGGTGTGTCCCCATTTGCCTTCAATATGGGAAGGTTTCCCAATTAATGTTGTTCCAAAATTTTGGTGAACCAACCTACATCAGTGGGAAAGTCCTCTTTTTGCATTTTTTTGCTTTGGGGACCCTAAAAACCCACTAATGTGGGTGCCCTTAGCTTCTACTATATAATTTGTTTTTACCCTATTCTTTTTCAATTGTCTTATAATACTATTTACATTTTTATTTTGTGAATGAGCTCCCTATTATATTAATACACCTTCTTCCTACTACTAAAATATTAAGGTCACACAATACTCTCTCATTCAAATAAATATAACATACAATTTGCTATCAAATCTACTTATCTAATTCGAAAATTCTCTACCATTTTCAATCAAATCTACCTTTAGGACAAGGGAGTATAATTTAATGTAAAGAATATTAACACATGAATTAAGTTCGGCCCACCCTATACAGAAATCTTGGATCCGCTACTGATCTCACGCTCCATCTCTCTAACATAAACCCTAAAAAGTTTCTTAACCTTATTCTTCTCCCACTTCTTGATCTTCTCTTTTTTGCAAAGAACCCTAATCTCGTAGTTCGTGGCCTCTTTTCTCTCTCATCTTATCAGAAAACAAAACCCTAAGTCCCCTAGTTAATGTTCGTTTCTCTCAAGTTTTTTTGGCCGATTATATTTTCGGTTTTGATGACATTTATACCTCAGAAAAATGCTGCTATTCGTTCGTCCGTTCGTTTGTGAAGCAAGGGTTTTCAGCACCAAGAAGAAGAAGTCGTCGCACAACCCCAACCACGATCCTCTTCCTCCAAGCGAAAGATGTCCGCGAAAATGTTCATCCACCATCGAAAATGTTCGCGAACCACAACCACGATCCTCTTTTGGAGTTTGTTTTTGTCTTTTACTTGAATCTAGCGTTCAATTTGAATGCAAAGATAGTTTTATATTTCGAGCTTTTTAGATCTGGGACTATTTCAGTTTGAAGGCAAATATAGATTTCATGTTTCGATCTTTTTAGATCTGGGTCTATAGGGGGATTTTTATCATCATCCACCGTCGAATTTCATTATTTTTGAGGGTTTTATATAGTATTTTACTTGTTAAATGTTAGAGACATATTGTAAACTGATGATAGTTGTTCAGATTTTGAATAATTCCTTTGTTAGTCTGTAACTGAATAATTCTTTTTGAACAAAATTAGGCCATTTGAATGACATATTGCAAATTATTTGTCTGCAAATTCAGTTTGGTGTAAATTATTGGGATGAGGGTATTGATTATTTTTTTTGATTAAAAAAGGAGCATTTGCATCGCACAATGTCAAGTATCCGACGCAAATGGTCCCTGTGACCTGCACAGACATTGATGTTGTGCTGGTGTTTACGTCGCACAAAGTTGTGGGTGCGACGTAAATGGCTCCTTAAGACCATGTACTGGTGCTGGTCTAGCTGGATGAGTCATGTGCGTCGCACTTAGCTAACTGTTCGATGCAAATAGTTTAAGAATTGCGTCGTGTCCTCAGTCTTCATCCGATGTAGATCTTTTACGCCACATTTGCGTCGAGGCCTGTAACGTCGGATCCATATCCGACGCAAATGATGGTCTGGCATATGAGGCAAATCGTGGATCTGTATTAGTGGAGAAGAACCATCACAAAGTAATATGGAGAGTCCACAGGCTTCTTAATCTTCATTTTATGGAGATTCAATGAAAAAGAGATAAGGCTGGCATAAAAAAAGATAAGAGAGAGTTAGAGAAAGAAGAATCCAGAACTCACAAGTATATAAAAAAAAAGAGAAGCAAAAACACCAAAGAAAAACAGGATCTTTAAGTAAGTTTATTATATATTTAACCAATCACACTATAAAAAAATTGAATTGTTCACTTATGAAACTATAAATATCTAATTTCTTATTTAAAACAAATTAATGAAAGAAATACTATGAAATAGTTCTTTTATTTCAAAATAGTTGCACACTTTAATTTCACTATAATGCTTGACATTGAAAAGCTCTAATCATTAATAACTTTACTTTTGTATTTTATATGAATTTTTATAGAGTTCATATTATCAATATAAACATATATAAAAATTTCATAGCATATTACATGATAAATTTTAATTTTTTGTTACACATCGGGAAAAAACTATTGTCGAATTGAGTATGTGAATATTTCAAAAATCTACATCTTTTTCACGAAAAGCCTGAGCATTTGCCCGGGTCCCAATACTAGTATATATATATATAGAGAGCATAGGGTGCACCACGTAAGATTGTCATGTCATTGTTATTTATTTTTATTTCTTTTTAAAAAAGAATTCTACATACATATAAATGCATCTAAGGAGTTTTGGATAAGGAAAATTAGATTTGGTTTTGAATAAACAGCCTAAATTATTATACTATGTAAATTGAATATAACTTTTGCTACATAATTTCAAATATTATAATATGTATACAATTGAATAGTGCTTGAAATATGCATTGAAATAAGATCTTATACAATATAGTTAGAGGACCTAGGGTTGCTAATCAATTTTACCAACAATAAATGTGAAGTTCAAAACTTTAAATGAAAAGAAGAGCAATAAATGAGATGACACAAGTTTTAAGGTGATTTGTTCAATCTTGACCTACATCCACCAAACTAGAACCTTGGAGCTTTCTTTGTAGCCTCTCTAATGGAAGAATTACAATGAAGGAGAAGAAGAAAAAGAAGAGAGAGTTCTTGGGGGCTAATATGAATCTTAGGGTTATAAAAGACTTAAGGAGGCGTTATATACTGATATATGACCCCTTAAGTTTACAAGAAACTCAAAATAAAACCAGATTAAACCGGGTAAAAATCGTGTATCGCACAAAACAGGCCAGACTGCCCGCCCGGGGACGAAATTCCAGAAATCCCTGCCTCTTTGAACATCTACAGAGTAACCACAATGCCCGCCCTGGGCCATCACCATGCCAGCCCAGGCGCTGGGCCTTCAAGCCATTTTCTTCTTCTTCTTTTTCTTCTTGGGAAATTCGAGGCAAAATATTACAGAGTAACCCCAACTTAATTAACGATTTCTAGTTTTCTACTCACTGCTCTGAACTTTACAACTACAGCTACAAATCACCCAGGACATAGTGTGTGTAGGTAAAATTTAGTGTTTATGTTCCTCCTCAAAAAAGATGTTTCATAAATACACACTATACAAACACTGTATGTTACCAACAAAAACCCTATCTTTCCTACACAAACACTATATACGTGTTTCTTTAGATGCATCTAACAGTTTTAGGTTTATCATCCCTCGCAGACCACCATTATGCACATATTCTTACTCTCCAAACAACAAACTTCTGATGATGTTTAAACATAAAGAAGGAAAAAGGCTTGAAAGTTTGCTCTGTTCATCACAAGCTTTTGGGATCACAGGAAAAGCAGTTCACAAGTGTTTCCTTCCCATTAACTTAAGCCACTCCAACATATGCCCTTCACAATGGATTGGTCTGCATTGCCCTAGAACTAGAAGATTGACATAATACTTCGTCAACCATTGGCTTTCTATAACGTTCAAGTTTATAGTATTGTAGAACACGAATACATATGCGTAGAGCTGTCAATATCTAACTCGACCGAACCTGAATCAAACACAAACAACCCGAATTCAACCCAATTGTCATAATTTAACCAAAAATCAACCTGAAATCAAACCCGGACCATCAACCCGAACTGCCAACTTTGAATATGCGCTTAAGTTCGCCATCCATAAGTTAAATCAGTGTCCAAAACTCGTCATTAGAGGACCTGACATCATTCGCTTTGTTATGCAGGTATGCATACTAAATTCAATAAAGTGTACCAGACAGCAGCTGGAGCATGCTTCTTCAGGCTGAACAAAGGCCGAAAAAATATACCAAAATTCACCAACGAATAATCAGCCAAATTACTGAAAACACTCTCATGTCATTGAAACATCAATTTCATAGAAAATGCCATTCAGATCAGTACCACTCAGGTTGAACCTCAAGTCATCCATTTGATAACCAAGAATTTCCAAGACCCACATCATTTCTGCATTAAGAGGATGATCACTCTGTCCATTAAAAAATGTGGTAATCTCCCCCTGTTGCTGAATATAACTCCAACCTGGGAGTTTTTTCAGTCCAAGGGCCTTCATTTGGATCCAAGCATCATTCACTCCTTCCCATCTATTCATTGAAGCAAAATTATGAGCTAATTGCACATAATTTTCAGCACAAACAGGTTTGAGCATCATGATATTTCTTGCAACAATTTCTCCAAGATTAGCATCACCCTTCATCCGACATGCATCAAGAAGTATGCCAAAGACATCAATCGTAGGATTGGAGAACTTTGTCTTTATAAATTCATACGCCTCCCCAAGCCTCCCAGCTCGACAGAGCAGATCAACAATGCAAGCACGGTGCTCTAATTCTGGTTGAATTCCAAAATCTTCAGTCATAGATTTGAATAACTTGAGACCTTCAGATACCAGCCCATTGTGGCTGCAAGAGAAGAGGACAGAAAGGAGGATGACATGGTTGGGTTGAATTCCTGAGAGTAAAAAACCCGAATACAACTTCAAAGCCATTTCCCCTTTTCCATGACTGCCATATCCTGTGATAATCGTGCTCCAAGAGACAATATCGTGCTTTGACATCTGATTAAACCACTTGTGAGCTGTTTTTAGATCACCACATTTGGAATACATGTCAACTAGAGCTGTATCAACCATGATGCTTGGCTGAGAAAAGCTTCTAATGACAAAATTGTGAATCCATTTCCCTTGTTGGAGTGCCCCACTAGAAGCACAAGCTTGGAGTAAGGAAACAATGGTAATAGATTCAGGTTGTTGGAGCATTGATCTCATCTCATTAAGTAAGCACAATGCATTCCATAAATCACCATTCTGGGCATATGCTGCAACAACAGCATTCCATGAAACTATATCTCTCTCACTCATATTGTCGAATATGGCATAACTTTGCCTTAAAAGACCACTCTTTCCATACATAGTAATAAGTGAATTTTGAACAGGAATATCTACACTCATTCTTTGACGAAGTAGGTACGCATGTACTGATGTACCAAGAAGAATTGAACTAATTTTTGCACAAGCAGCAAGAACAGTAGCTATTGTGGAAGTAGAAGGTCTAATACACAAATCCAGCATATGTCGAAAGATCATCAAAGCGTTATATGCACTATCATTCTGTACCAAACCAGCTATCATTGATGTCCAAAGAATTACATCCTTCTCCGAAGCACTTTCAAATATTCTAAACGCGCTGCAGACATCTCCATATTTAGAGTACAAGACCACTAGTGAAGTTGCTAAATGTGCATCCACTTTCAATCCACAGGTTATAATCTGCCCATGAATCAGTCTTCCCAGGTTAACATCAGTTCGCAAAGTCTCTGGGGCCATCAATAGAGTCCCGAATGTCTGTTGATCAGGGCTAATATCTTCACTCCTCATCTTCTTCAAAAGTTGCAAAATTTCCTTAAAGTTCCCTATTTGAACGTAACCCGAAATCAATGAATTCCATGAAACAATATCCTTCTCATACATTGCTTCGAATAAGTCCCTTGCAGCTTCAACTCTCCCACATTTACCATAAAAGTTAAGCATACAGTTAGCCAAATTAAGATCAGAACTTAAACCAAACTGAATTACACTAGCATGTAAACACTCCAACAATGAAATCTCACTAACCCCAGATAAGATATTCAATATAGTAACAGAGCTAGGCTGAATTCCCTCATACCGCATCAAATTATACATATTAATCGTCCTCTCCACATTTCCATAACGCGTGTAACACCCTATCATAGCAGTCCAAGGAACTACATTTCTCTCAGGCATTAAATCAAACACAATCTGTGCACTCTTGACCCGACCAAATTTCGCATACAAATTAATCAAAGAAGACGAAATGTAAGAATCTGAAGAATACCCATCAATGATTACACGTTGATGTAGCGAAATCCCAAGTGAAAATCTGTTGAGGTAAGTGCAGGATTTAAGAAGACAAGGGTAAGTGTGAGCATCTGGAGTAGTTTTGCTATTGAGCATAGAAGAAAAGGTGGAGAGTACATTACGGTGAAAACCCTCCGAAGAAAGGCGGTTTATGGTTGAATTAAAGGACTTAGTGGTACTTATGGTGGTGTTAGTGGTGGTGGATGGTGGTCTCCTTATGTGAGCTTTAAGCTTGCTCATTAGTCATGAGCAGTGAAGATACTGGTACGTTCACCAACTCAAATTTGAGTACCATTTATGGTGATTATTATTAAGAAAATGAAAAAAAGGGATTTTTGCTATTTCTAGCCTATATTTAGTTATTAGTACTATCGCACTAACGGTTTGTTCTCTTGACCTGAAAAAACCTGAACTGAACTTAATAGACCTAATTAACCTTTATTGGAACTTATTTTGAGTGTTGCACTAGACCTGATCAAATCTGATTGCACCTGATATGAACTTATTGGACCTGAAACTTATTTTATATGTTGAAGAGAACATACCCTAAGTACCTATAAAAATCTTTCAAAAAAAAAAAGTACCTATAAAAATACAATCCTAAGTATACATGTCATAGAACCAAACTTGCTTGGTGAAGGTGGTAGGGAACTCACCTTGTGACTTTGAGGTCACAAGTTCGAACCCACTACCTACTTGTGCTTGGGAGTAGGGATTCCCTTATTCCCCCTACTCTCAAGCGTTGACCTGTGTAGTTGGGTGTGATAGGTGTTGGTCCCGTAAGTTCATTCTTCTTAACAAGGGGTTCCCAGTAGGGGCCCAAAAAAAATTCTTCCTCAAGACTTTTACGTGGACATGTCTATTATAATATTAGTGTAGATTAGAAGCCTTGTCCAACAGTTACGACCCTCTACACCACCACCAACAACAATTTAATAAAAATATTATGACCCTCTTTTCTTTTTCATAAAGTGGCCATTTTCAACCTAGAGTTAGGCCCTGTTCTTTTGGACTTATTTTCAGTTTAGTTCAGCTTACTTCAGTTCATTTCAATTCAGTTCAGCTTAATGTTTTAATTATTATTTATGTTTTTAATATTTCTATTATTATTGTTATTATTATTAATATTTTAATTATTTTCGTATTATGATTAATAATAACAACAATATTATTATTATTATTATTATTATTATTATTATTATTATTATTATTATTATTATTATTATTATTATTATTATTCTTATTATTATTTTTATTAGTATTATTATTATTATTATTATTATTACTATTATTATTATAATTATTATAATTATTATTTTTACCATTATTATTATTAATATTTTAATATTTTAATTATTTTATTTTTTATTATTTTAATTATTATTATTTATTTTATTATTATAATTATAATTATTATAATTGTAATTATAATATTATTACTATTGTTATTATTTATTTTTATTATTATCTACACCACCACCAACAATAATTTAATTAAAATAATAATAATAATAATAATTAGTATTGATACTATTATGTTAATAATTATTGATTATCATCAATTGTTACTATTTTAGAAAATTAAATATACAGTTCAGTTCCGTTCAGTTTCTCCCAATCCAAAGAACGGGGTCTTATCCATATTTATACATATTATATGCTCACATGATCTTTTTTGGGGGTTTCAATAAGATACCCTTGTGTTTTAGCGCTTTTTATATAGTACCACTAATGTTTTTTTCTTTCAAGTTGTACCCTTGAACTTTATATTTTTTCTATGGTATCCAACCATTCAATCAGCATCAAGTTTTCCTTTAATTTTCTTATTTTCAGTTCTTTATAATTTTTGTATACTTACTAACGAAAATCCCAGATGCCTGACGTACCATATAGGTTCTGATGTTTGACATCTTCGTCCAACCATAGGTTTTTACTCCAACTTATGGTCAGGCACTTGGAGCTTCCATGTCACAGTAGGTTGGATCGGGCATCACAGACACTTTAGGTGTTTTGTAAAAATAATGTTGAAATGGTGAATATCATCAATTAAAGTATGGAGGGACCATGTAAGAGCAGCGACCTTGCATGTAAAGGCCCAAATACATAATATTTCATCATGTGCATATCACATGATAACTTGCCTAGGTGTCTAGTATTGTTTTGTCTTTATCTTGGATCATGTATTCAATCTTTCAAGGGATTGTTGCTTTGTAAAAGGTTCCTTACTATATAAAGGGGACTAGGTTGTTTGTAAAGTTCAAGACAAACACATCAATACAATACAAAAGGTGGAGCCGTCATCATTGGCTACCAACCTCACTAGAACAATCAAACTTCTGCATTTACTGTGATTGCTACAACTGATAATTTCACTCTCTCATAGTCATTTCAGTCTTCATGGTATAAGAGCAGCTGAGAGGTTAGTGAAATATCTGTAAACTTCGTTGCTTTCGTTTGTTAGGAAACGGGGTGTTGTAGTTTGATTAATGCGGAACAAAATCAATGAAATAATAAGGATGAGAAAAGCAATAAAGAAGATAAACAAAAGAACACAAGGATTTACGTGGTTCGGTCAAAATATACCTACGTCCACAAGTGGGGGATTCGAGCTTCTTCACTATGATGAAGAAAAACAGAGAGAATAATTACAAGGAGTCCTAAATTCTAGAGGCAAAAAGTGTTTCATAAGTTGTGTTAAATAATGAACACTAAGAGTACCTATTTATAACATAAGGAACCCCGTACAAAAACCCTAGAAAATACTCCATATAAAACCCTAAAAGAAGAATCAAATTCGGAAAATCGCAAAGCCGCGTCAAAACCCAGCCGCCCGATCGGGTCGGGCGACATCCGCCCGATCAGGCGGTCATTAAAATTAAACTAGTTGACGTTTCGTGCCCGATCGGGCGACATCCGCCCGGTCGTGATTCGCTAGGGCGGGGGAAATTCCAGTTCGACAGTGTTTCGTAAAACAGTCATAACTTTTTCGTTTCTTAGCGGAATTGGGCATATGACCTATCGTTGGAAAGCTCTTGGAACAAGCTTTCAGCTCCAATTTGAATCACATCAAAACCATTTATAGATTGAGAGATATGTGCATTCAAAGTGAGCCTTATGTCATTCACAAGATTTCAAGTCACAAATAACAATCTCCACCTTGTCTTGAAATCAATTAATCAAGATACCTCCACCTTGAACCAAAAGTGATGCTCACCCAAAAAAAACCATAAAACCTCCACCTTAAACAAAATTCCATAAGCCTACTCACTTTAGGCAATCTAGAAAACAGATATCTTCTATAATTGTGTACCGATGCATCTTCGAACACAAAACTCCGTATACGAAACCATCACATGGCCTAGATTGAGAGTATAAAGTCACCAACGCCAAACATGTTTACTCAAATTGACGAAACTCTCTTCAAACACTTCTTCATCTCAACAACAAACTCAAGCAATTCTTGAAAACCAATTGACATCAATAACTTCTAAATTGCAATTGTACTTAACAAAACACAAAAGTACCAAATTTGCGATAAGAAATAGCATAACTAGAACAAAATCTAATGCATAACCAAGATTGTTACAAAAACTCAAAAACAATCTATCATATAAACACCTATGATCTTAAACAACCAAGCTATGATAACAGTTTGTTAGGAAACGGGGTGTTGTAGTTTGATTAATTATGCGGAACAAAATCAATGAAATAATAAGGATGAGAAAAGCAATAAAGAAGATAAACAAAAGAACACAAGGATTTACGTGGTTCGGTCAAAATAGACCTACGTCCACAGGTGGGGGATTCGAGCTTCTTCACTATGATGGAGAAAAACAGAGAAAATAATTACAAGGAGTCCTAAATTCTAGAGGCTAAAAGTGTTTCATAAGTTGTGTTAAATAATGAGCACTAAGAGGTCCTATTTATAACATAAGGAATCCCGTGCAAAAAACCCTTGAAAATACTCCATATAAAACCCTAAAAGAAGAATCAAATTCGGAAAATCACAAAGCCGCGTCAAAACCCAGCCGCCCGATCGGGTCGGGCGACATCCGCCAGATCGGGCGGTCATTAAAATTAATCTGGATGACGTTTCGCGCCCGATCGGGCGACATCCGTCCGGTCGTGATTCGCTAGGGCGGTCGGGCGAAATTCCAGTTCGACAGCGTTTCGTAGAACCGCCATAACTTTCTCGTTTCTCAGCGGAATTGGGCATATGACCTATCGTTGGAAAGCTCTTGGAACAAGCTTTCACCAATTTGAATCACATCAAAACCATTTAAATATTGAGAGATATGTACATTCAAAGTCAGCCTTATGCCATTCACAAGATTTCAAGTCACTAATAACAATCTCCAGCTTGACTTGAAACCAATCAATCAAGATACCTCCACGCACCTTGAACCAAAAGTGATGATCACCCAAAAAAAACCATAAAATCTCCACCTTAAACAAAATTCCATAAGCCTACTCACTTTAGGCAATCCAGAAAACGGACATCTTCTATAATTGTGTACTGATGCGTCTTCGAACACAAAACTCCGTATACGAAACCATCACATGGCCTAGATTGAGAGTATAAAGTCACTAACGCCAAACATTTTTACTCAAATTGACCAAACTCTCTCCAAACACTTCTTCATCTCAACAACAAACTCAAGCAATTCTAGAAAACCAATAGACATCAATAACTTCTAAATTGCAATTGTACATAACAAAACACAAAAGTACGTAATTTGCGATAATAAATAGCATAACTAGAACAAAATCTAATGCATAACCAAGATTGTTACAAAAACTCAAAAACAATCTATCATAGACTCCATAGCAAAATCCACACGGTTTCTCGTTTCACCATGAGATCACAAAGGGCTCCAATCATAAAGAGATCGTAGAAACCGCAGCCCCAAATCCTGTAACCCTAAAGTGCAACATCATCATCAAGAACATCGTTGGCAATATTTGCGGATTGGTCCTCATTGGACTTTTCCCCATTCTTCTTCTTTAATTTCCAACACTCAGCTTTGATATGACCCTTCACATGACAATAGTTACAGATTTTATTCTTACCAAAATTCTTTCCACCATGAGCAACCAAAGCATTAGTTTGAGCAGATTTATTAACCAACTTATTGTCAATTTAATCTCTTTGAGTTAAGGCATCCTTAACATCCTGCAAACTCAAATCATCTCTACCATACAATAAAGTATCTCGAAAATGCTTAATTATACGAAGGCGGTAAAG
Source organism: Beta corolliflora (assembly GCA_947648045.1). Classification (NCBI taxonomy): domain Eukaryota; kingdom Viridiplantae; phylum Streptophyta; class Magnoliopsida; order Caryophyllales; family Amaranthaceae; genus Beta; species Beta corolliflora. Next base: position 34,304 of record CANSZD010002665.1, on the reverse strand, counting down.
AACACAACAACCTAATAGCCATATCCTCTTCATCGATCTCAACATCGATGTTTTGCAAATCCATAATAATAGAGAAGAATTCATCTAAATGAGACTCAAGCGGTTTACCTTCTTCTAGACTGAGATCATGAAGTCTAGATTTGAGAAGTAGACGGTTGGTCACGCTCTTTGTCATATAAAGTGACTCCAACTTCAACCACAAACCCGCAGCAGTTGTCTGCTTGGCAACCTCTCTCAAAACTTCATTAGATAGACTTAAATGAATCGCCGAGAGTGCATTCAAATCGATCTCCTCCCACTGATCATCCGTCATACTCGAAGGCTTTTTGGATGCACCTTCAAGAGCCTTGTGACAGCCACTTTGAACCAAGATGGCCTTTATCTTCAATTGCCATAGGCCAAAATTTACTTGCCTGTCAAATTTCTCAATATTGAATATCATTGACATAATTGAATCAAACTCGTTCTATAAACACCTAAGTTCTTAAACAACCAAGCTCTAATACCAGTTTGTTAGGAAACGGGGTGTTGTAGTTTGATTAATGCGGAACAAAATCAATGAAATAATAAGGATGAGAAAAGCAATAAAGAAGATAAATAAAAGAACACAAGGATTTACGTGGTTCCGTCAAAATAGACCTACGTCCACAGGTGGGGGATTCGAGCTTCTTCACAATGATGGAGAAAAACAGAGAGAATAATTACAAGGAGTCCTAAATTCTCGAGGCTAAAAGTGTTTCATAAGTTGTGTTAAATAATGAGCACTAAGAGGTCCTATTTATAACATAAGAAATCCCGTACAAAAAACCCTTGAAAATACTCCATATAAAACCCTTAAAGAAGAATCAAATTCGGAAAATCGCAAAGCCGCGTCAAAACCCAGCCGCCCGATCGGGTCGGGCGACATCCGCCCGATCGGGCGGTCATTAAAATTAAACTGGCTGACGTTTCGCGCCCGATCGGGCGACATCCGCCCGGTCGTGATTCGCTAGGGCGCCCGACCCGGTCGGGGGAAATTCCAGTTCGACAGCGTTTCGTAGGACAGCCATAACTTTCTCGTTTCTCAGCGGAAATGGGCATATGACCTATCGTTGGAAAACTCTTGGAAAAAGCTTTCACCTCCTATTTGAATCACATCAAAACCATTTATAGATTGAGAGATATGTGCATTCAAAATCAGCCTTATGCCATTCACAAGATTTCAAGTCACAAATAACAATCTCCATCGTGACTTGAAGCCAATCAATCAAGATACCTCCACCTTGAACCAAAAGTGATGCTCACCCAAAAAAAACCATAAAACCTTCACCTTAAACAAAATTCCATAAGCCTACTCACTTTAGGCAATCCAGAAAACGGACATCTTCTATAATTGTGTACCGATGCGTCTTCGAACACAAAACTCCGTATACGAAACCATCACATGGCCTAGATTGAGAGTATAAAGTCACCAACGCCAAACATGTTTACTCAAATTGACGAAACTCTCGTCAAACACTTCTTCATCTCAACAACAAACTCAAGCAATTCTTGAAAACCAATTGACTTCAATAACTTCTAAATTGCAATTGTACATAACAAAACACAAAAGTACGTAATTTGCGATAAGAAATAGCATAACTAGAACAAAATCTAATGCATAACCAAGATTGTTACAAAAACTCAAAAACAATCTATCATAGACTCCATAGCAAAATCCACACGGTTTCTCATTTCACCATGAGATCACAAAGGGCTCCAATCATAAAGAGATCGTAGAAACCGCAGCCCCAAATCCTGTAACCCTAAAGTGCAACATCATCATCAAGAACATCGTTGGCAATATTTTCGGATTGGTCCTCATTAGACTTTTCCCCATTCTTCTTCTTTAATTTCCAACACTCAGCTTTGATATGACCCTTCACATGACAATAGTTACAGATTTTATTCTTACCAAAATTCTTTCCACCATGAGCAACCAAAGCATTAGTTTTGAGCAAATTTATTAACCAACTTATTGTCAATTAAATCTCTTTGAGTTAAGGCATCCTTAACATCCTGCAAACTTAAATCATCTCTACCATACAATAAAGCATCTCGAAAATGCTTAATTATACGAAGGCGGTAAAGAACACAACAACCTAATAGCCATATCCTCATCATCGATCTCAACATCGATGTTTTGCAAATCCATAATAATAGAGAAGAATTCATCTAAATGAGGCTCAAGCGGTTTACCTTCTTCTAGACTAAGATAAAAAAGTCTAGATTTGAGTAGTAGACGGTTGGTCACGCTCTTTGTCATATAAAGTGACTCCAACTTCAACCACAAACCCGCAGCAGTTGTCTCCTTGGCAACCTCTCTCAAAAAATCATTAGATAGACTTAAATGAATCGCCGAGAGTGCCTTCAAATCGATCTCCTCCCACTGATCATCCGTCATACCCACAGGCTTTTTGGATGCACCTTCAAGAGCCTTGTGACAGCCACTTTGAACCAAGATGGCTTTCATCTTTAATTTCTATAGGCCAAAATTTACTTGCCTATCAAATTTCTCAATATTGAATTTCATTGACATAATTGAATCAAACTCGTTCTATAAACACCTAAGATCTTAAACAACCAAGCTCTGATAACAGTTTGTTAGGAAACGGCGTGTTGTAGTTTGATTAATGCGGAACAAAATCAATGAAATAATAAGGATGAGAAAAGCAATAAAGAAGATAAACAAAAGAACACAAGGATTTACGTGGTTCGGTCAAAATTGACCTACGTCTACAGGTGGAAGATTCGAGCTTCTTCACTATGATGGAGAAAAACAGAGAGAATAATTACAAGGAGCTCAAAATTCTAGAGGCTAAAAGTGTTTCATAAGTTGTGTTAAATAATGAGCACTAAGAGGTCCTATTTATAACATAAGGAACCCCGTATAAAAAACCCTAGAAAATACTCCATATAAAACCCTAAAAGAAGAATCAAATTTGGAAAATCGCAAAGTCGCGTCAAAACCCTGCCGCCCGATCGGGCGGTCATTAAAATTAAACTGGCTGACGTTTCGCGCCCGATCGGGCGACATCCGCCTGACCGGGCGACATCCGCCCGGTCTTGATTCGCTAGGGCGCCCGACCCGGTCGGGCGAAATTCCAGTTCGACAGCGTTTCGTAGAACAACCATAACTTGAGAGATATGACCTATCGTTGGCAAGCTCTTGGAACAAGCTTTCACCTCCAATTTGAATCACATCAAAATCATGTATAGATTGAGAGATATGTGCATTCAAAGTCAGCCTTATGCCATTCACAAGATTTCAAGTCACAAATAACAATAGTATAAAATTTACTGCAAGTTGTTATCTTTCTGCGTTTCTGTTGTGCAAACTAAGCAACTGTAGTATAAAATTTCTGTCAAAAATACAAACTTTGTTTTGTTAAACAAAATTATCTTTGCTAAAATGGCTGGAAGAGATTCTACAAAAACAACAACAGAGTGTAGCAGCCCTTTGTATCTCCATCCATCTGATGGTCCATATACACTGAAAGTTAAACCACTTCTCACAGGAGCTGGAGATTATAGACCATGGCTGAGGTCCATGGAAATATCTTTGGCAACAAAAAGAAAGTTGGGTTTTGTTACTGGTGCCCTCACCAAGTCTAGTAATGACCCAGTCTTGAAAGAAGCCTGGGAAGCTTGTAACAACATGGTTACAGCTTGGCTATTGAACAACATGACTGAATCCATAAGAAGATCAGTTATGTACATGAAATCTGCCAAGGAGATATGGATGAGCCTGAAAAACAGGTTTACAGTGAGCAATGGCAATAGAAAGTATAGGCTCAATAAGAGCGCATATGAGGTGAAACAAAATGAGAGGCCAGTATCTGAGTACTATACTGACCTAAGGGTGCTTTGGGAGGAAATAGAGTCAATGAATGACTATCCACCAATCACAAATGTAAACTTTGAGATTACTGCTTATGTTGAAGCAATTGAACAACAAAAAGAAGAGCAAAAGTTGTTTCAGTTCCTGAATGGGTTGGACCTTGGATATGGGGCTTTGAGAAGCCAAATACTTCTCATGAGTACTCTTCCATCTGTTGAAACAGCTGCTTCCATGGTTCAGCAGGAAGAGTCTCATAATGAAGTGTTGGGAAAAGAAAAAGAAGAGAATGCAGGGATTGCTCTTTATAGCAAGAATGAAGGAAAGCCTTTTTGCAATGTCTGCAAAAAGAACAACCATACAGCTGAGAAATGTTGGTTTAAGATAGGGTTTCCATCTGGAGCTAACAAGAACAAGCAGCATAATAAGAACTTCGACACTTAGGAAGGCAGAGGTTCTTATGGAAAAGGTAAGATTCAAGGAAATTATGGTGGTCATAATTACAAGAAGAAAGCTGCAAACAATGCTCAACTGAGTGTAGGAAGTGATGAGCTAGCAACAGCAATAGCTAAACAGCTTCAAAACATGATGAAACTAGGAGGAAGCTCGAGTAATATGGCTGTGAAGCAGTTAGAGGATACATATGAAGAAATTGACAATCACTTTGCAGGTATGATATCCTATCACTATGTAAAGAATATGAACAATACCTGGATCATAGACTCAGGTGCATCTGACCATATGATAGCTAACTTAGACAAGCTTCATAATGTAAGACACTTGATGAACAGGCCAAAAATAAACTTGCCTAATGGAGGAGTAGCCTATGTGACTCATGTTGGCAATGCTTATCTTGCTAATGGCATTGAACTGAAAGAGGTTTTGTTTGTTCCTGAATTCAAACAAAACTTATTATCAGTACAAAAGTTGTGTGAAAGTGATGAATGTTCTGTTTTGTTTCACAAAGATTATTGTGTCCTGCAGGACTCCACCACTCAGAGAATTAAGGACATAGGAACTGCCACTGGAGGTCTATACTACCTACAAAATCAACCTGTTTCATGCCAAGATTCAAGATTTTTTACCAACAAACATACAACACAAGAGAACCAACCTAAGAGCTCATTTAAACCTAAGGTAAATGTTAGCCAATTTTCTGCATTGAGTGTTAGCACTAGTGAAAAACATCATACTGATGCTGATAGTTTTTTTGTTAACAAGTCAGTTGATGACATGCTTTGTAATGAATTGACATCTTGCAATGCAAAATCTTCTTGTGATTATACTCTCTGGCATGTTAGACTTGGTCATGCACCTTATGGCAAGCTTAAACACATTCATTACTTGAAAGACCGTGTCAAGAAACCTGAAAATGAGATATGCTTATCCTGTCCAATGGCCAAACTAACAAAACAACCCTTTCCCTTGAGTGAGACTACAGTGGCAGGACCCTTTGACCTAATTCACATTGACATTTAGGGACCTTATAAGGTTCCCTACAAAGAAAAATACAGATTCTTTTTTACTGTAGTAGATGACTACAGTAGGGCAACCTGGATTTATCTGCTTAAAAACAAATCAGATTCTTTTGCTACTATTAAGAACTTCTGTGTGTATGCAAGCAATCAGTTTTACAAGAATGTAAAGATTATAAGATCAGATAATGCTCTTAAATTCAAGGATCAAGAGTGTATATCTTTGTTCCTTGAAAAGGGTATTGTGCATCAAATAAGCTGTGTTAACAGACCACAGCAGAATGGTGTTGTGGAAAGAAAACACAGGCATTTGCTTGTTTTTTTTTTGCTAAATCAGAAAGAGTATATTGAATTGCAAACCGTTACAACCTAAACACCACACCAAAGCAAGGCGAACCAACTAGGTTGGACCCCCTTAACTAAGGTAGGCTCACCCAATAATTACAAACTTGCAAAGCACATTGCCTAAACCATTCTCTAGTTTTCCTAGGCATTTTCTTTGGCATCACACTATAAACTCTATCAATTACAGACCTCTGTATGCTATGTATAATTCTATTTACAGAAAGTACATGTTGATTCCAAAACACCTGATCCTAACATACCATATATGATAAATCATAGCTCCTAGTACTGCAGCCATAATATGCTTATGATACTTTGGCTTTCTGCTTATGAGTATCCATCTAACCATATTCAAAGTTGTACTCTGTTGAGGGTTAATATCCATCCATCTGCAAATGTACTGCAAAATTGTAGAGCTATAGTAACATTGGAAGAATAAGTGCTCGTGAGTCTCATCCTCCTGCCCACAAATCAGGCACTTTGGTTCATCACTGATCCCCATATTATGTAACCGAGCTGTTGTCTGAAGTCTTTGATTCATAACCAGCCAGGAGATGAATTTGTGTTTAGGAATCACCATTCTACACCACACAATTTTGTCCCAGTATACACTATCAAACTCACCAACTATCAAGTGATAAACCTGCTTGACATAATATTTTTCCATTTGCACCAACTGTTGTTCAGTCAAACAACTCTTCAAAGCTTCCTTCACCTCACAGATCTTCTTCCAGTACCAGCTGCTGCTATCAGGAGCCTTGTACTCCCACCAATTATTGTTCACTAACCCATTTAATACACAAGTTGTCCTTTTTAGTAGAGAGAGCCCAAATGTAACTGCCCATTGCTGCAATATTCCACTCCTGAATCCTTCTAATGCCAAGACCCCCAGCTTGCTTAGGTATGCAAACATTTGGCCATGCAATATTACCTGCCTTCCCACTATAGTAATCCCCTGTCCAAAGATATACAAATCGTTTCAACCTCTTTCAAGACTCTTTTAGGTATCACAAAGACTTGGGCTCAATACACATGGATACTCATTAGAACAGAGTTTACAAGCACTAGTCTAGCTTGATATGAGAAATTCCTGCTACTCCAACTTCTTACCCTTGCAGTCATCTTCTCCACCAAGTTCAAACATTCACTAACAGCAATCCTCTTATAACTAATAGGGACTCCCATGTATTTAAAAGGTAAACTACCCAACTTAAAACCTGAAGCATCTTGAATTCTCTAGATATCCTCCTTTTTCATTCCTGAAGTATAGAGCTCAGACTTACTTTCATTCACTTCCAAACCAAACACATCAGAAAAGTGTTTAAACCCTTGTAACATTGTATAAACTGAAACAAATTCTCCTTTACTACACAAAATAACATCATCTGCAAAACAAAGATGATTAAGCTTGGTACCAAGACACCTAGGGTGATAATTGAACTGAGCTTTTTCCCCCACCACTCTAAGAGTTCTGGTGAGATATTCCATGCAAATCACAAACAATAATGGAGACAAGGGATCCCCTTGCCTCAAACCCTTTTTTCTCTCAAAAAAATCACAGCACTGTCCATTTATCAAAAGAGTGAACTTAGGAGAGCAGACACAAGCCATAATCAAGCCAATAAAATTTTCAGGGAAATCAAAAGCATGAAGCATATCCTCAAGAAAACCCCAATCAATGGAATCATAAGCCTTTTTCATATCTATTTTAATAATGCATCCAGAGTGGCATTTTTCCCGCCATAGTGTCTCACCAAATCTTGGCGGATCATAATGTTATAAGCAACAAATCTACCCTGAATGAATGCTCCTTGGCTGTCAGCAATTATATGAGGTAAGATATTTCTCAATCTCCCACACATTACTTTAGATATGCACTTGTATACCACATTGCAACATGCAATTGGTCTAAAATCACTAACACTACTAGGACACTTTATCTTAGGAATTAAAGAAATCATAGTAGTATTAATTTCTTTGAGGAGTTTACCTGTATTAAAGAAATCCTTCACTGCCATTATCACATCGTGGCCAACTATGCTCCAAGCATCCTTGTAGAAAAAGTCCCAAACCCATCAGTCCGGGAGACTTGTCTCCCGGATGGAGAACAAGGCATGTTTAATCTCCTCTTCGAATCGGCCTAAGCGAGGTCAAGCTTCGTTCGGGAGTCGAGTGGGACCAGTAGAGATTATAGCCTCACACACTCTTCCAGTCCTCTCCTTTACAGCCCCCAGTAACTGTTTATAATACTCCACAAAGGCCTGGTCCACATTATCTCCTTCCATCCAATCTCCGTGCATGTTGTGAATGCCATAGACTGAATTTTGAAGTCTTCTTTGTTTTATAGCTTTGTGGAAGATTGCAGTATTATCATCACCTGCTCTGATCCAAGTGACCTTTGCTTTTTGCTTTAGAAATGAGAGATAAACATCATGAACTCTCCTATACTCAGCAGCAGTAATCCTTTCAACCTCATCTGATTGGTCACCCTGTCTCTGCTGTTGACAGGCAATTAAGTGATTATAAGCTTTTGCATCCGCAATATGCAAATCATTGTAGCCTTCTTTGTTAATTAATTTCATAGCCTGCTTCACCTTTTTCAACTTCTGAACCACCTGATACATTCGAGAACCATAAACATCCATATTCCAGCATGCTTGAACTTTTTGAAGGAAACAAGGAGCTTCACTCATCATTTTCAAGTATCTAAAAGGACTATGGCCACTTCTATTATCAAGATACACCTTAACAACCATGGGAGAGTGGTCAAATAAACCTTCAGGCATGAACCAAGCCTCATAATTTGCAAAATAATCCATCCAAAGACTGTTACATAACACCCTATCTAATTTGCAGAAGACCCTACATTCTCCAAACTGCTTATTATTCCAAGTGTAGAAGCATCCAGAAGACTTTAGATCCTCCAAATCACAGCTACTCACACAATCTCTAAAAGGCCTCATCTCATTTTCTTTCACAACAACCCCAATCCTCTCCTCTCTATTAAGAACACAGTTAAAGTCTCCAAGCACCAACCAAGGAAGAGAAGTCTTGCTAGAAATCTCACACAAATCACTCCATAAGGCTTCCCTTAAACCTGCATCATTGTAAGCATACACAAAAGTACATCCAAACTCCTTTTGCCCACTAATGGACTTGACATGACAGTGAATAAGTTGATCTATCATAGCCACAATATCCACCTGGAATGACAGGGCATTCCAAGCTAAAAGAATTCTCCCTGCAGGGTGATGGGAAGAATTTGAGCAAAAACATCAGCTTGAGAATAAATTTTGATACACCTCTCCTAACTTATTTACCTTGACTTTAGTCTCAATGAGACAAACCAATCCAAGGGGTCTAGAATTAAGAATTTTCTTCACTTCCTTCTGCTTCTTAACACTAGATATCCCCCGGACATTCCAGCAAAAAATACTATCCATTCTCCACAGGGGGATCCCCTCCCCCATCATTCGTTGCTTCTACATTTCCACAAGCAATTGCACCAACCATAATATCCTCTTTCTCCATTGATCTCAACACATCAAAAGAGTTGGTTACCACAGTCTCCACCCTTGGTGATACACTTCTTCTACTAGAATTAGTAACCAAACTGAACTCATTGGCATTATTATTACCCACAGTAGCTTGAGTCACAACAGGCTCGGCTATCTGATGCTGCTCCACTACTGTCTGAACAGGCTGATCTATCTGTCTGCTCCACACCTTTCTGCACATTCTGCTGTGGCTTTGGCTGCTAAATCTGCCTCACCAACATCTTACAATCCTCCTTCATATGCCCCATCTTCTTACAAGAGGAGCAAATTAAATAGTTGGTTTCCATTCATACTTAATCTCAAAAGTAGAATCAACACCCTTTTCATTGATGAAAGTTATTTGATCTGGGAACTCCTGATTGACTTTTGCCTCCACCAACACCCTCGCAAATTGTAATTTCTCCCTTTTGGAAGTAGCCTGATCAACTCGCAAATACTTTCCAATCGGTTCAACCAATTTCTTTAAACTTCTTTCCAATCTAGATTCATCTGAATCCAGGTAGGAAGCACAGCAAAATCCTCCTTAATCACATTCATATCAGCCTCCCAAGCCTTCACAATCATAGGCTTATTGTCAAAAAATACCATATTCCCCGCTAAAACCTGGTCTCTCTTCTCCATTGTACGAAATCTAACAATAACAACCCCCTTCTGAATTATAGCGACCTTATCTACACCAAAATTCTTCCAAATTCTCCTAATAAAACCCTCTAAAACATAACCAGGTGGATTAGCTCCTATAACGTAACATATAATTGAAGAATTCCAAAAATCCACTTCAGATTGAATATCAGCTTCATCAATTTTCACCACATTTCTAGCAACAGGTTCTACAGAATGATTAGACTCTGAATTTCCAGTATTAGAACTTACCTCAGCATCAGAGAATTGTAAAATAGGAACAGGTTCCACCTCCCTTACTGAGCGATCAGCCCAACTAAGTGTCCTCGCATGTTGATTGTTAACACGTTTGGCCGTTGAATGAATGGCCGACAACCACTCAGAGAATAGCCGGTGACTTTGTTGACTCCTTTGCAAATCACGCAAATCCTCCTCTTCCGTTTGAATGACAGGTTCAACCTCCATCGCTGAGATTCCTAAAATCTCATCCATCGATTTCGTCTTCTTCGCATTTGTAGCAGATCTAGGTCCCCTCGGCTTACTAGTAACTTTCTTACTCTTAGAATTTCTTGCCATGGCTACGATGATCACATCGAGAGAATTTCTAGAGAGAGAAAGTCATTTTCAAATGTGTTACTTACAGGCATTTGCTTGAGATGAGTAGAGCATTAAGATTTGGTGCAGGGTTGCCTCTCTCTTACTAGGGTGACTGTGTGATGGCTGCTGCTTATATCATAAACAGACTACCCTCTTCTGTGCTTATAAACAAAACACCATTTGAAATGGTGTTTGGAAAAAGTCCTAACTATCACCATCTGAAATCATTTGGTTGTCTTGCAATGGCATACAACCCAGATAGGAAGAAAGACAAATTCAAGGCAAGGGTAGTACCTTGTGTGTTCCTAGGATATCCCACAACTCAGAAGGGATATAAACTTGAATATATTGTAACCAAGCAACAATTTGTTTCTAGAGATGTTCGGTTTTATGAACATATTTTTCCTATGCTAAAAACAGCCTCACAACATCTTATGACTCCTAGTCCTATCCAACTTCCTTCACAAATACCAGCTGAAGATGTGTATACTGATTATACCTTAGACCCTCAAAACACACCTATTGAACCCACAAATGAGCAACCTGAACGACAAATTGACTCACCTACCCTCACTCAACCAATTGCTACACCTCATCCTGAACTTGTGCTTGTGAGAAAATCCACTAGAGTGACAAAGTCACCTGTATGGCTTAGTGACTATGTCACACCTCACTCTCAGCCTACTGTAACTGAGGCTAGTGCAGCTACCCCTGTAGCAATAGCAAGTGCAAATGAACACATTGGTAACATGGTTGGAAGAATAGTTGATACTGAGGAGCCTAAGTCCTATTATTAAGCAGCTACACAACCTGGGTGGATAGAAGCCATGGATAAAGATATTTAGGCCTTAGTTGAGAATGAAAATTGGGAGATTACCTCACTGCCACCTGGAAGAGAAGCTATTGGTTTTAGGTGGGTGTACAAGACAAAGTACATGGCTGATGGCACAATAGAGAGAAAGAAAGCAAGACTTGTTATACAAGGTTGCAATCAGAGAATGAGAGACTTCCTCCACACAACAATACAAATTTAAAAAAATTGACTTTCTCTCTCTAGAATTCCACTAGTGGAATAAAGTCCAACCGCTGTGGTCAAAACCGGGCTTGCCGCTGCGGTTTTGGCCCGCAACGGTTGGACCAGCAGCAGTTTTCATAAAAAAATGCTGCGGTTGTGAACCGCAGCGGCAAAGCACAAACCGCTGCGGTTTTTCCTTTAAACCGCAGCAGTTTGTGCTTTGCCGCCAACCTCTTTGTATGCATTGGAACATTAACTGATGCGGTTCTCTTAGTAAACCGCATCAGTTAATGTTATATATATATATATATATATATATATATATATATATATTTATTTATATATATATATATATATTTGTATATATATTATATTTGTATATATATAATATTTTATTATATCTAACCTGCTATAGTTGACACAAATCCCACAAGCGCGTCGTATACAAGTCAAATTAATATATATATAAATATAAAATTTGGAGAATGTACTACAAATGAAGTTGTACTAAGTACTAAAATCCAAAATAAACATCAATTATATTATTGTACCTAAATAACTATCAAGTAACACAATAAGAACAAATAAACTCAAAGTCGCGGCATCATCTTCACATGCAAACTTCGGTAAGGTAGTGTGCTAGCAAATCCCGAACCTCGTTTATCTCGGTTGTGGTGAAAGAACTCTCCCTTTGGTTGAATACCTTAAACATAAGGAAACACACATAATATCAGTTTTAGTTTGAGTACGTAAGACCTTAGATAATTCTAAAGAGATTAAAGAAATCGAGCTTCAAAAGCCAAAATCGGTTAAAAATGACAATCATTTACCCAAAATGGGTTTCAAAGCATATGAGAGAACTTTAATTGACTCTTATAGTTATATATGTACCTATTAGAACTATATATGACCTAATATGTGGCTAAAAACGGGAAACTAAGTGAAATGAGCTTCAAAGGCCAAAATCAGCCCGAAAAGGCCTTCATTTACCCAAAATGTGTTTCAAAGCATATAAGTGGAGTTTAATTGACTCTTATAGTTATATATGTACCTATTGGAACTATTTATGACCTAACATGCGGCTAAATGCGGGAAATTAAGTGAAATGAGCTTCGAAGGCCAACATCGGCCTGAAAAGGCCTTCATTTACCCAAAATGGGTTTCAAAGCATATGAGTGAACTTTAATTGACTCTTATAGTTATATATGTACCTATTGGAACTATATATGACCTAACATGTGGCTAAATGCGGGAAACTAAGTGAAATGAGCTTCGAAGGCCAAAATCGCCCGAAACGGCCTTCATTTACCCAAAATGGGTTTCAAAGCATATGAGTGAACTTTAATTGACTCTTATAGTTATATATGTACGTATTGGAACTATATATGACCTAACATGTGGCTAAATGCGGGAAACTAAGTGAAATGAGCTTCGAAGGCCAAAATAGGCCCGAAACGACCTTCATTTACCCAAAATGGGTTTCAAAGCATATGAGTGAACTTTAATTGACTCTTATAGTTATATATGTACCTATTGGAACTATATATGACCTAACATGTGGCTAAATGCGGGAAACTAAGTGAAATGAGCTTCGAAGGCCAAAATCGCCCGAAACGGCCTTCATTTACCCAAAATGGGTTTCAAAGCATATGAGTGAACTTTAATTGACTCTTATAGTTATATATGTACGTATTGGAACTATATATGACCTAACATGTGACTAAATGCGGGAAACTAAGTGAAATGAGCTTCGAAGGCCAAAATCGGCCCGAAATGGCCTTCATTTACCCAAAATGGGTTTCAAAGCATATGAGTGGACTTTAATTGACTCTTATAGTTATATATGTACCTATTGGAACTATATATGAATTAACATGCGGCTAAAGACGGAAAGAAAACAAAAGTAAGTGAATTGAGCTTTAAAGGCTAAAATCGGCCCTAAATGACATACATTTACCCAAAATGGGTTTCAACGCATATGAGTGGAGTTTAATTGATTCTAATAGTTATGTATGTACTTGTTAGAAGTGTAGATGACCTAACATGTTGTTAAATGCGGGAAACTAAAGAAATTGAGCTTAAGAGGCCAAAATCGACTTTAAATTAAGCTACGTATATTAGTTTTATATGTATATATATATACCTTCTCAATATCCCCGACTTCCTTGCAACTTAAGGCTATATCGAACATGAATCTCAACACATAGTAGCCACACTCGGTTCCCCCTGGTTGTTGAGCACACTAATCATAGAATTACATAAAAAATCATGTAATTAACATACATGGTTGTTTTTTGCTAAAAGAAAGAAGTACGTAGCTTAACTAATATGTATTACCTTCATTGCTTTCCATTCAGGTATTTTTCCCGTGCTCTTAAATTTCTTCAAAGAACTGTAGTTAAGTTAATTTCATGTGAGAAGTGGCCAAAGAATGAAATTAGTAAAAAGTGTAATGCTTAGCATTTTAAATAACAAATATACCTATTTATGCATGATTTGAGGAATAAGTGTTGTGGTGGATCTTGAGCTATAGAATCAAAATGATATACTGTGTTGTTTGAAGGACAAATCACAACGAGTGACCAATGGAGACTAAAATGCCAAAAAAGTTAGGAAGCAATCATGTGAGTACTTCTATTGTATATATAATGATAATTAAAGTGGTAAAAATAGATACAAGGTTAAGAACTATACTCTTCAAAACAAGGGGCAAGTATGAACTTATGTTGTGCACGTAGAGATGTTTTGATACATAGCCAAATATACTCCTTCACCTCATTTGTGTTTTGCAAACAATTGTCGGCTCGGGTGAAATTTGGACATAACCACCCAAATTGCTCTTGTATGCTCTTGCGTCCACAACGATCATCTTGGAGTAATCTTTAAAGCACAACCAACTTCGTAACATAAATATATTATAGTATATTGCAAAGCATTTTTATTTACTTCAAAAGAACAAATGTTTTACCTCATGAAGACTTGAATCAAGGAAACATTCAACATCTCTCCGCAAAGGAAATCTTTCAAATCACCCTTAGACACCCATGTCGATGTATCCTCAAAGTAGTTGAATTGCGTGGTACCCAAATTCACCTCGAGAGGTGCATCATCCGACATATCACGCGCATTTGCATGTAGCCATATGCATGCCTTAGTGAGACACTCGATCTTTGGTTTCTCGATCCAAGTATATGTAGTTGGTTTTTCTTGGTGACTTGAATCTTGCATTCCTTTACCCAAAATGGCCTTCTTTGGCCTGCTTGAACCCTTCTTCTCTGAACCCTTCTTCGCCTTCTCTAGAGGAGGTGAGTCCGCCTTGCTTTCCTTGGGCTTGTTTATTCTCTCCAAAACCTAATAATTCAACGGTAAAAACATTCAACTTAGTTAGTAGGTAGGTATGAAACAAATCATTATCAATATGGATTTAAGTTGCTTCAATTTACCTCGTCTGAAAACCTCACCCATGCCGATGGCCACAACACATAACCACCACGAGCGTCGGTCAAGACATTTACATCAATTGACGGTTTAGGCAGCGGAAGAGCAAAGTCTTCGTAACCAGGAGTAATGGTGACTACACAAACCGCCAAGTGCTCATTGTCCACAGGTTCATGATGGACTATTGCTCGTTCACTTCGTGGTTGTGCATTTCCTACAGCCACCACAATCAAACCCTCATCTTTTACATCTAGTAAAAGCTGGCAAGGCGTTTCTTCCTTCAAAAAGTAAATGAAATTGAGGTTACGAACATGCAATTACAGAATATAACATGTTACTTAGTTTTAAAAATTATAAGGATAATAGTTACCTCTAACTCAAGTATAGATGGTGGGGATTTTTGTGTGTTAGGATGGCTAGCTTTGTCCTCCAAAAGACGATCCAGTTTAGGTTGATGTATCGCCGGTAAACCAAACTGTGAGAGGACCGCGTTGAAACTCTCCGTGAGTTTCTCCGTGACTTTCTCCGTCACTTTCTCCGTGACTTTCTCCATAATTTCCACTATAAGCTTCTCCCGAATAGCTTGTGTCATAGCTTTCATATCATGTGGTTGTGAGCGTGATTTTGCACCCACGGAGTAATCTTTAGAATACGCTTTTCTAAACCCCTCAAACGTCCACTTTGGTCCTTTCCCAAAGTCTCATAAAGGGCATCTTTGTTGCCTTGGTGAGTGAACTCGCCGCTAACCTCTTTTTACTTGAGCCCCATCTATAGAGAAATTAACAACGGTAAGTTAAAAAAAAAATTCAACATCATAAGCGGCAGCGGCGGGGGGTGGGGCAAAGACTGCGGGCGGAGCGAGGGGGTGGGGGAGTGTGCGGGGGTGGGGGCGGTGTGCGGGAGCAGCGAGGGGCGTGTGCGGGGAGTGGGGGATGTGTGCAGGGGAGTGGGGATGTGTGCAGGGGGTGGAGGGCGTGCGGGGAGTGGGGGATGTGTGCGGGGGAGTGGGGGGCAGTGTGCGGGAGTGGGGCCGTGGTAGGGGAGTGGGGGAGTGTGCGGTGGGGTGGAAGTGTGCAGGAGGGGCAGTGTGCGGTGGAGGGCGGTGTGCGGGGGTGGGGATGTGTGCGGGGGGGGAGTGTGCGGGGGCAGTGTGCGGGGGAGTGTGCGGGGCAGTGTGCGGGGGGGAGTGTGCGGGGAGTGTGCGGTGGGGTGGAAGTGTGCGGGGGCGGTGTGCGGTGGGGGCAGTGTACGGGGGGAGCAAAGCGTGGGGGGAGTGTGCGGGGGTGGGGGATTGTTAGGGGTGTGGGCAGTGTGTGGGGGGAGTGTGCAGGGGGTGGGGGATTGGTAGTGCATGTACTTACAACGACATTGGCTATCTTCAAGGTTCCCGGATCTGAAATGCTCATTTGATTGTTGATATCACGCCTATGCAAGGAGCACCACCAATCAGCGACACGATCAACTTTGACAGACGGCGCGGCCTTAGAGCTAGAAGACGGCGTTGTGGTTGTATCGGTAGAAGGGTAAAATTTCTCGTCAATCCACAACTTTCTCGCGCTCGCATAAGTATGGGAACCCATATGATGGTAGTGCTTCCTCTGTCTTGCACTAAGTGAATGTTTCTCACGCTTAGCCTATAAATTCACATGGGCAATTAGAAAACACATGTAATTGTATTGAAAGTGAACATGCAAAGTCGAATATATATAGTTTAAAGTGCAATACTTACCACCATCTCCGGCGTAGTATTTTGGGCAACAAATGCCTCCCAATCTTCTGGTTTTATATGTCCCCAAATCTGATGAGGCAAAGAATCCGGTTGAAATGTATCTTCCTCTCCCCCTTCCTTTTCTGTTTCTTTTTCGGCCTCCTTGTCCGTCTCACCCTCATTTTACTTTGCTTTTTGAATTTTCCTCCTCTTTATAGTCCTCTTTCTCCATTTCGTGATCCACCCACTCACTAGTTTGCTTTTGAAAGCTCTAAATCTTTCGGCCACCGCGGATAGAAACGCCGCCTTTTTTTCCTCATTATGAGCAATATGGAACGTATTCTATAAAAACAAGAAACAAACAAATAGTTACCTAAAATATGTTTCAAAGCATATAACTGGAGTTTAATTGACTCTTATAGTTATATATGTACCTATTGGAACTATATATGACCTAACATGCGGCTAAATGCAAAAAACTAAGTGAATTGGAGTGTAAAAGCCAAAATCGGCCCGAAATGGCTTTCATTTACCCAAAATGTGTTTCAAAGCATATAAGTGGAGTTTAATTGACTCTTATAGTTATATATGTACCTATTGGAACAATATATGACCTTACATGCGGCTAAATGCAAAAAACTAAGTGAATTGGAGTGTAAAGGCCAAAATCGGCCCGAAATGACCTTCATTTACCCAAAATGTGTTTCAAAGCATATAAGTGGAGTTTAATTGACTCTTATAGTTATATATGTACCTATTGGAACTATATATGACCTTAAATGTGGCTAAATGCAAAAAACTAAGTGAATTGGAGTGTAAAGGCCAAAATCGGCCCGAAATGGCCTTCATTTACCCAAAATGTGTTTCAAAGCATATAAGTGGAGTTTAATTGACTCTTATAGTTATATATGTACCTATTGGAACTATATATGACCTTAAATACGGCTAAATGCAAAAAACTAAGTGAATTGGAGTGTAAAGGCCAAAATCGGCCCGAAATGGCCTTCATTTACCCAAAATGTGTTTCAAAGCATATAAGTGGAGTTTAATTGACTCTTATAGTTATATATGTACCTATTAGAGCTATATATGACCTTAAATGCGGCTAAATGCAAAAAACTAAGTGAATTGGAGTGTAAAGGCCAAAATCGACCCGAATCATTTACCTAAAATGTGTTTCAAAGCATATAAGTGGAGTTTAATTGACTCTTATAGTTATATATGTACCTATTGGAACTACATATGACCTAACATGCCCCTAAATGCCGGAAATAAAAGTAATTCAGTTAAAAAATAAACTTACACAAGTGTCTTCCCATAATGATTTCTTCACTGCATCGGGCACATCTTTCCACCCCACCAAAATGCTCAGCTTGCGCACACATAACCCTAAATGCTGCCCATACTTTTTACGCCATTGACCACAAGGTTGACCCATATCATCATACTCGAGGGTCATAGGGGTGTTATAATTCAATCCCTTGGTCGCACCTCTTCCTTTTCGCTTCTTTGTTGCAACTTTTCTTGGAGTTTTGGTACTAAGAACCTCTTTCCCCGCATTTTTGTGTGGCACAATAACGGATGAAATACAAGGATAATCTTCCCTAGCATTGTTGTCAATGGGGGGAGCCTTATCGGCTAGCTCCTCATTTATTTCAGCCAAGTGAAGTTCCAATTTCACGCAAGCGCTTCTCCTCATCATGCGCTATGTCTTCCGGGTTACCTTTATCATTCTCCTTCTCCGCATCATACTCATCATCATCATCCAATGACTTATCATAATCATCATCGGTTTCTTCCTCCACAAGCACATCATCTCGGACCATGTTTGAAACTCCTCAAATTTTAAAAAACGATATTAGAAACGCGTAAGATTAAACAAACATATGATTAGAAACCCCCTGCACAGCCCCCATACCCCGCACTCCCCCCACCCCTTCATCCCCTTGACCGCACACCCCGCACAGCCCCTTCATCGCCCCCGCACGCCCCGCCCCCACCCCGCACGCCCCGCCCCCACCTCGCACCCCCCCGCACACAACCCCACACACCCCCCTTCACTCCCCCGCACACTCCCCCCGCCCTCGACCCTTGCCCCCCTTGCCCGCCCCGCCCCCCACCCGCCGCACACTCCTCCCCCTCACGCGCATACTCCCCCCCCGAACTACACACCCCCCGAACCGCACACTCCCCCGAACCGCCCCACCCCGCACTCCCCCCACCCCTTCACTGCCCCCGCACGGCCCCACCCTCGCCGCACACTCCCCCTGAACCGCCCCACCCCGCACTCCCCCACCCTACACTCCCCCACCCCTTCACTACTCCCCTGATCGCCCCCGCACAGCCCCCCACCCCGCCGCACACTCCCCCCGAACCGCACACTCCCCCTTGCACACTCCCCCCGAACCGCACACTCCCCCCCTTCACGCCCCCGCATGCCCCGCTCCATCGCCCGCACAGCCCCCCTTCATCGCCCCTTCTTTCATCGCTCCCACCCACAGACAAAGACCCCCCTTGCACAGTCCCCTCCCCCCCAAAACAATCCATAATTACACCCTAAACGACATTCATCTACCCAATTCGGTTTCAAATCATGTGACCCAACTTTAAGTGACTCGACTTTAAGTGACTCTAATAGGCCCGAAATGACATTCACTTACCCAAAATGGGTTTCAATACATGTGAAGCGAGTTTAGTTGATTGTAATACATATATATATATAGTAATTGGAACTATACATGACCTAACATGCGGCTAAAAGCGAGAAATTAAGTTAATTGAGGTTGAAAAGCCGAAATTGGCCCGAACTGACATTCACTTACCCAAAATGGGTTTCAATACATGTGAAGCGAGTTTAGTTGATTGTAATACATATATATATATACTAATAAGAACTATACATGACCTAACATGCGGCTAAAAGCGAGAAATTAAGTTAATTGAGGTTGAAAAGCCGAAATTGGCCCGAAATGTCATTCACTTACCCAAAATGGGTTTCAATACATGTGAAGCGAGTTTAGTTGATTGTAATACATATATACATAGTAATTGGAACTATACATGACCTAACATGCGGCTAAAAGCGAGAAATTAAGTTAATTGAGGTTGAAAAGTCGAAATTGGCCCGAAATGACATTCACTTACCCAACTATACATGACCTAACATGCGGCTAAAAGCGAGAAATTAAGTTAATTGAGGTTGAAAAGTCGAAATTGGCCCGAAATGATATTCACTTACCCAAAATGGGTTTCAATACATGTGAAGCGACTTTAGTTGATTGAAATACATATATATACAGTAATAAGAACTATACATGACACTACATGCGGCTAAAAGTGAAAAATAAAGTAAAATAACATTGCAAAGCCGAAAGCCGGAATTGGAACCAAAGAAGTCGAGCCTATTGTTTACTTTTGCCACTTTCATTTGAAGTATCAACCATTATCCCTTCCCCGTGATCTGCACGCATGTAACTTGTCGCTAACTCCGCATCAGTGACATCAGAGTTGGGAATGGTGAAAGGCGGGGTGTCTTCAAACGCAACATACTCCTCCTCATCCTCAACATCACCAACTCCGAGTATACTTCTTTTTCCCGGAACAACAATTGACCACTTGTTATCAAAAGGGTTAGTTACGTAGAATACTTGCTTAACTTGTGATGCAAGCACGAATGGCTCTTCATTATCACGCAACCGACCCAAGTCTACAAGAGTAAATCCACAAGGGTCATCTTTTCTTATGTAACGCCGGTTATACTCAACCCACTTGCATCGAAATAATCAGACCGTGAAACCAGAGTAGTCAGGCTCCCATATATCTTGAACTCGTCCATAGTATAACAATCTAGCATCAATAGGAGACTTGTCTTTGGCACTTGCATACTGTGTAGATGATGCCTCTACTGAAACACCACTATTCTGGAGAGATCTCGACTTTTGATCTTGACGATCTGTCCAATACGTATATCCGTTAACATCATAACCCTCATAGGAGTGCACAGCTTCTCGAGGACCAAATGCTAGCCACTTCAGAGTTTCAGAAACATTGGAATCTACTTCACGCATTATTCGATTATGGAACCAATCAATAAACGTCTTATTATGCAACTGCATCAATGCTCTAGTCCCTTTACCTGGATTCTGGTCACGCAACTCCTCCAAATGCTCATCCAAGTACGGATGCACCTGTACCATATGCTGTAATACAAATAAGTGTGCTTGTATGCGTCTTTCAACAGGAGGTACTATCATTTTGGAGCCAAGTGTACCTTTACCCGTGAGTCTGCCCTCGTGTCGAGATGTAGGAAGTCCAATAGGATCAACATTAGTTAAGAACTCAGCCACAAAATTACCGACCTCTTCACTCACAATCCCTGAATTATACTTCCTTCTGGTTGCGCTGGATTCCTTACTTTATCTTTCAAAGAGCCCATATGTCTCTCAAAGGGATAGCACCACCTCAAAAACACCGGACCACATAGCTTAATTTCTCGAACTAGATGTACAACCAAATGGACCATAATGTCGAAGAAAGCAGGTGGGAAGTACATCTCAAACTTGCACAAAGTCTGTATCACGCTAGCCTGCAGAGCATCAAGCTTCGAGGGTTGTAACGTTTTGCTACATATAGTATTGAAAAAAGAACACAGCTCTGTTATGGTATGTCTCACGTGTTTCGGCAATATCCCTCGAATTGCAATCGGTAAGAATACTTGCATCATTACATGACAATCATGAGACTTCATGCTCGATAATTTTAACTCACCGTCTATGGTAACAAATCTTTTCATGTTCGATGAGTACCCTGATGGAACCTTAATGTTGTACAAACACTCGCAAAAAAAAACGCTTCTCAGCTCTAGATAGAGTGTAGCAAGCCGGAGGTAAATAGTTCCTATCATCATCCTTCACCGTTTTCTTTCCTTTTCTTTCAATTCCCCGCAGCGACCCTTCTTCCCCGTTCCTTTTCTTTTCCCTTTCCTTTTCCTTTTCCAGACACTTTCTCTTTTTTCTTTTTTTTCTTAGTGTCCCTCTTTTGAGCCCATAGTTCTGGTCGAAGCCCCTCACTTTCCAGATACAGTCGCACCCCTTTGCTATCCTTTGTCTTATGTGGAATATTCATAAGTGTCCCTAGAATGGCGTCACATATATTTTTCTCTATGTGCATGACGTCGAGACAATGTCTAACCTCTAGATCTCTCCAATATGGAAGTTTCCACAGAATAGACTCCTTTTTCCAAAGTCCCTTATCACCAACACTCGTTCCTTTGCCGAATATCGTTTCAATACCCTTGACTTGATAATAAACCTCAATACCGCCAATGGTCTACGAGCAACCCCTTCCTCAACTGTTCCATCGAATGCCTTCTTCTTATTACGATAAGGATGGTCGCATCGAAGGAACCTTCGGGTGCGCATATAAACATCGTTGTGACAAGTAGTAATGTATTTAGATGCTGTGTCGTCCAGGAAAATTGGGCATGCTTTCTTCCCTTTGTTCTTGTACCCGGATAAGTTCCCATAAGCAGGATAGTCATTAAGAGTGAATAAAAGCATGGCACGCAATGTGAATACCTCATCAGCATGTGCGTCATACACATAAACTCCTTCATCCCACATTTCTCTCAAATCATCAACAAGTGGTTGGAGGTAGACATCTATGTCGTTTCCAGTCAAGTTCGACCTCGAAATAAGAATCGACAACATGATGTATTTGCGTTTCATGCACAACCAAGGAGGCAAGTTGTATATAACTAGAAGAACCGGCCACGTACTATGTTGAGAACTAAGATTGCCAAATGGGTTCATTCCATCCGTGCATAGGCCAAGCCTCAAATTTCTGTCCTCGACACCAATGGTCTTATGACAATGGTTGATACCTTTCCACTCAGGAGAATCAGCCGGATGTTTGAGAAAACCGTCCTTTTTCCTTCGTTCTGCATGCCACCTCAAGTTCTTAGCATCTTTTTTGATTGAAAACATGCACTTGAATCGTGGTATAATCGGAAGATACCACATCACCTTTGCTGCAGGACCTTTCTTATCACCAACCCCTACGCACCTGTAACGCGACTTCCCACATCGAGGACACTCATCCATATTTTCATATTCATTTCGATATAGCACACAATCGTTTGGACAAGCATGTATCCTGTGGTACTCTAAATCGAAGGGACACATCAGTTTCTTAGCATAGTAGTTCGACTTGGGTAGTTCATGGTCGTCCCAAGAACATATCACCAAATGCTTGCAATAAGGAAGTGAAACAAGAGTCACTTATACCGACTTTCGTCTTGATATTAATGAGTGTTATCACGGCCGTCAGCTTGGTGTACCTCGTACAACCGGGATACAACGGTTTCCGAGATGCCTCGTCCATGCACTCAAAAATACGAGGCCGTTTGCCAGAATGATCTACCCCCGCCATCATCTCCTCGATATGATCCCCTTCATCATCATCATCTTCTACTTGAATATCCTCATATTCATCCTCGATGTTGTCATTCTCAATGACATCAAACTCACCTTCTTCATGCACATCGTTAACAATGGCATTTCGACCATCATACATACCCTCCTCACCGTGCCAAACCCATACATAGTAGTCTTGTCTAAACCCGCGACGAAAGATATGCTCCTGAAGCGACTCAATGCTACTAATGATGCTCACATTACCACATTCAACACAAGGACAATAGAACCCCTCGGTTCCCTTTGTAGCCTGATGACTTAATGCAGCATCACAAAATTCAAAGACCCCATCCACGAATTCACACGTGTCACGACTACCATACATCCATGCACGATTCATTTCAACCAAACCTAGCTCTAATTAAACACAAGCAACAAGTACCCCATGTCAATGACGAATTTCACTACATTATTAGAGTTTATACACGATATATATTTAATGAAATTAGGCATGCTTTCCAAGGGTCCTTATCACTCCAACCTAACCCATCCTTAGATGTTTAATCTCACTAGTGAATGTATTGCCTTCAGTTCGAATCTACGAAAAATCCGGCAGCATTTCCCTACAGTTCTCCAAGTACACGATGTAGATATATAGTTATTTATATCTACATATGTACCCAGAGAACAAAAGTAGGGAAACGACGAGCCAAGATTTTCCTCTAGAATCGAACTAAAGACATACATTCACCACCTAAGTGAGATTAAACATCTAAGAACAATCCCAAACCGGGGACTATTCAAGACTTACTCCTAATGAGTAAGTCTCGAACGGGTATCTAGGCATATGATATGATGATGCAAACATAGGTTTTTAAAAACAACAAAACATTTTACATCTAATCTCAATTCAACGATAAATATATACACATTTGCACATATATATAAACCAATTTACTATGAAAGAAAGTTAAATATGAGTGATAACATACCAATATCAAGGTTGTGAATAGGGAAATCGAGCTCAACACTCCGTCCCTAGCTAGCTTCAATAATCAACAACAAAGTTTTAAAGTTAACATTAGTATAAATTAGCAATTCAAACAAAACTAAACTAAACTAAGCTAAACTAAACTAAATATCTAAACCAATTATCAACAACAACGTTTAAAGTTCAAACCTAACTAGTTAGTAAGTACTACAACTACAACAACAACAACAACAACAACAGCAACAACAACAGCAACAACAACAACAACAGCATCATCAACAACAACAACAACAACAACAACAACAACAACAACAACAACAACAACAACAACAACAACAATAGCTACTACCAACAACAACCACAAAATAGCAACCACAACAAAGCCCTAGTTTTTTTAACCTAAAAATCAAACTAACTACTTTAAATAAAATAATTAACTCAAATCAATCAAATTTACACCCTTTAACTATTATACAACAATTTCATTAACAATTATTCATAAAAGAATAATTAATTATAAACTTGAAACTTCAAATATGAGAAGGAATGGTGGAGGTAGAGGTAGAGAAGGAATGTAGGTACCTAAGAAGAGGTAGAGAAGGAATGTAGGTGTTTAGAAACGGTGGAGGTGCGGTGGTGGTGGTGCAACCACGGAGGAGGACGCAGGTGCAGCCACGGAGGAGGACACAGCAGGTGGGGTTTGTGGTTGAAACCCACCGAATTGGAGAGGAGGACACAAGAATGGTGGTCGTCTGGGTCTGGGGAAGGTGGAACCCAATGGTGGTGGTGGAACCTAGTGGTGGCAGTGGTGGTGGTGAACCCTTGCGTGAAATGTCGAAGGAGGGAGTCGTTTTTTTGAAAGGAAGGACGAAGGAGGGAGTTAACAGTGATGAGAGGGAGCCAGGCCTCTTTGACCCGAAAAAAAAAACAAAATAAACCGATGCGGTTCATAAAACCGCAACGGTTAATAGCGATTCGCAGCGGTTAACTGTTAACCGTTGCGGTTTTATGAAGACTGCAGCGGTTTGTTAGGCTACTTTTCCCACCCAAATTTTCGACGATTTACCGCTGCGGTTCTCTTAAGGACCGCAGCGGTTTTGTTGTGACATATAGCGTTTTTTTCACTAGTGTTCTCTCCACGTACCTTGTACGCTGGTAGCCATGGCCATAACTTCTAGAGCTTAGGTGAAAGTAAGATAGAATAAAATTCACAAATAAAGAAATCTGGACCTAGTCTAGATACACCGGTGAAGAAGATGAAGTCATTGAATGAGGTGATGGGAGTCTCAGTACTTGCGATTGATGATGAAACAGAATTGATTCAGGAGGAAATTCTTTCTCCTAAATCATCGTTGCGTGAATTACAATAGCAATCGGAGCTTCGTGTGAATTTCTCATATTGGATTGAAACGATCAATCGATCAAAGGAGCAATGTAATTCACAACAGAGCCATCGAGCTTAGAGTATTGGAGGTAATAATTCTGTTCCAATCCTATTTAATTCTGTTAATAGAACTGAGGTTAGGACGATTGTGGATGAACCTAGCAATTCTAGAGCTGGTTTAGTGAAAATTGGTGCTGAGGATGTTAAAAATGAGGTTGAATTTTGGAATTCTGCTCTGTATTGTTAATTATGTGATTAAGGATAATCCTCCAAGACATGTTATGGAAGACTTCGTGAGAAGAATTTGGCGTTCACATGGAGTTGATAAGGTGGCTGTAGTTAAACCTGGCATTTTTATTGTTAGATTTACATCTATGGAGAAGCGTGACTTAGTCCTGCAAGAATCAAACCTTTTTTTCATAATAAACCTGTTATCATGAAGGCGTGGGATCCGGAATTAGATATTCAAAGAGAGGAGATCAAAACATTACCTGTTTGGATCCAATTAAGTGTTGATTTCAAATATTGGGGTGAGCAGTGTATTTTCAAGATTGCTAGTTCGATTGGAAATCCAATTAAACTTGATCAAGCCACAATAAAGAGAGAGAAATTGCAATTTGCTTGAATGTTGATTGAATTACAAGTGAATCAAGAGCTTCCTGAGAAAATTGAATTCATTAATGAATTTGATAAGGTGATTGAAGTTGGTGTGAGTTATGAGTGGAAGCCGATTATGTGCACTACCTGTAGAGGCATGGAACATACATATGCTGAATGTAAAAAGCCTGTGGGCAAGCAGATCTGGAGAGCTAAGAATGGTACTGATCGGGTGGTGAGGAAGGTGGGTGTGATCCAACAGCCACAACGGAATCAGGAATCTCAGCAAGTTAAGAAGCCTACTAGGAGGCAGGAGGACTATACTACTTCTTCTGTGCTCCAAAATGTGTTTGAAATTCTAGCTGAAGGAGGTGATTTGGTAAAGAAGGAGCAGGTAGGTGATGATGTTATTTAGAGAGGTCAGATTGCAAATGCGGGAGGTGGAACTCCTCCTAATGGTGATGGATAGCATTATTTGTTGGAATGTCAGGGGGATTAACAACCTACAAAAGCAAAAGGATGTCAGGAATTTCTTGAATCTGAGAGCTGTAGAGTTAGTTAGTCTCCTTGAAACAAAAGTGAAGGCGACTAATATGGGGAGCCTTTACTTGAATATTTTTCCTAGTTGGTGCTTCTCTACTAATTCTGCTTTTCATAAGGGGGGCAGAATAGTAGTTGCTTGGAACCCTCACACTTTTAGGGTGGACATTTTAGTTGTTTCCAGTCAGTTAATGCATTGCAAAGTGGAGACAAGTAATGGTAAATCTATGTTTTACTGCACTTTTCTCTATGCATTTAATGATGCTCATGAGAGAGAAAATGCTTGGAGTGATTTGGATAGTTTCTCTCAGCATATTCAGGGTCCTTGGATGGTGCTTGGTGATTGCAATTGTGTTATGAATGTTAGTGAAAGAATTAGCTCTGTGGTTAGGCCTCAGGAGATTGAAGATTTATGTAATTGTATGATTAGATGTGGATTGAATGATCTTAATAGTACAGGATGCTTCTTCACCTGGAACAACAAGCAGCAAGGTGAGTAGGGTGTTCAGTAAACTTGACAGAGCAATGGTAAATCAGGAGTGGAATGATTGCTTTCCTACAGCAGCAGCCCATTTTATGCCTGAGGGCATATTTAATCACTCTCTTATTCTTGTCAATGTCTATCCTAGAATTGACTTGGGTAAAAAACCTTTCAAGTACTTTCACATGTGGAGTTCTGTACAAAGTTTTGATGAGATTATTACTAGGTGTTGGAGTCAGAGGATTAGGGGTACTCCTATGTTTCAGGTTGTGCAAAAGATGAAGATTATTAAGGCTGCTCTGAAAAGGCTAAATAAAGAAGGTTTCAATGAGATTCAATGTGCTGATCTGATGGCTTTGAAGGAGCTCAATCATTGTCAAGAGGTGATGCAAGCCTCTCCTGGTAATGTTGAGAGTGCTGAAAAAGAAAGATTGACTGCAATAGAGTATAAAACTTGCTTGGTGTAAAGGAGGGGATGATAATACTGCAGTTTTCCACCAGTCCATTAAGGCTAGAAGATTGAAGAATACCATCTATGCCATTCATGATGTGGATGGTAATTGGAAGGATAATGTGAATGAAGTTAATGAGGCCTTCTTGCAATACTATAAACAATTGTTAGGTGCCAATGCAAGGAAGAACTAGGGTGAAACAGGTTATTATTGAGATGGGGCATGTGGTTAGTGATTGTGATGCAGCCATGCTTGATGCTCCTTTTACTACTGCTGAAGTGAAGGGAGCAGTCTTCTCAAATCCTGGAGATAAAAACCCTGGTCCTGATGGATTTGGGGGTCATTTCTTTAAGGACACATGGCACATCATTGGCAATGAGGTAACAAATGCAATTTTAGATTTTCTTAATAATGGTCAGATGCTTACTGAGATTAATGCACTATTCTTACCTTAATCCCTAAGGTAAGTTGTCCTAGTAGTGTGACTGAATTTCGTCCAATTGCATGTTGTAATGTGTTGTATAAGAGTATTACAAAGGTGTTATGTAATAGGCTGAGAATGGTTTTGCCTAATCTGATTGCTGATAATCAGGGAGCTTTTGTGCATGAAAGATTTATCATTCACAATGTTATGATTTGTCAAGACATTGTGAGGTTTTATGGGAGGAAAAATGTTAAGCCTAGCTGTCTAATGAAATTAGACATGAAGAAGGCTTATGGCACAATAGATTGGGATTTCCTTCAGGAGATGTTGGTTGAGTTGAAGTTTCCTAGGAAGTTCATTCACCTAGTTATGGTTTGTGTTAGAACTCCCAAGTTCACTTTAATGATTAATGGCAGTCTACATGGTTTTTTTGCTTCTAAAAGAGGTTTGAGACAGGGTGATCCCATCTCTCCTCTCTTGTTTGTAATATGTATGGAATTCCTCTCAAGGATTATGAAAAAAGTTTGTGAGCACAATGATTTCAAGTTCCATCCTAGATGTAGAGGATTGAAGCTAACTCATCTAGCTTTTGCTGATGATGTTATTCTCTGTTGTAGAGGTGACTTTTGCTCTATTTATATGATGTTACAAGCCTTTAAACTGTTTTCACAATCATCTGGGCTTTGTATCAATGAGAACAAGTCAGATTTCTTCACTGCCAATGTCTCTGCTGAGATTGTTCAGAGAGTCAAGGAAGTTTCTGGTTTTAGGCATAGCAAGGTGCCTTTTAGATATCTTGGTGTCCCTGTGTGTGCTAAGAGAATTTATGTGGCAGAATGTGAGAGCTTAACAGAAAAAATGTGTGCTAGGATAAAGGTTTGGAGTAGTAGAAACCTTTCCTATGCAGTGAGGATTCAACTAATTAACTCCGTCCTTCTGAGTATTCACTCTTACTAGGCTCAAGCGTTCATGATTCCTAGGAGTGTGCTCAAGGATATTGAAAGAATCTGTAGAGCTTATCTATGGTCACGTTCTTATTATAGCAACAAGCATGGCAACATCAATTGGGAGGAGGTCTCCACCCCCAAATCTGCTGGTGGGCTGGGTTTTAGGAAGATCAAAGATTGGAATAGAGCTGCAATGGCTAAGTATGTTTGGGCCATAGCTACAAAACAAGACAATTTGTGGATCAAGTGGGTGCATGATGTGTATGTGAAAGATCAGGAATGGTGGGATTATAGACCACCAAAGAGCTACTCTTGGTATTGGAAGCAGATATGCTTGATTAAAGATGAGGTTAAAGCTTGTTTTAGCCTGCAGGAAATTCTATGTATGCTAAAATTCAAAGTCAGAGCTTTTTATGACAAATTTGTGGGAGAATATGAGAAGATGTATTGGGACAGATTTGTTTGGAATCGCCTTGTTATTCCTAAGCATAGAGTCATTGGTTGGTTGGCTGTGAAAAACAAGCTTAGGACAACAGATAGACTGGTCAAATGTGGGGTGTGCACCGATGATATTTGTAAGCTTTGTGGAGAACAAAGTTGAAAGCCATGAGCATCTTTTTTTCTATTGTGCTTTTGCCGGGAAGTGCTTGCATGGCCGTGATGATTGGCTAGGCTTCAACAAAGACTCAATTTCACTTGCGAGAGAATTCTCATTGTTTATGAGAAGAAATAAAAGGATCGGATTTCGAAGATGGTGTTGGACGAAGTGTTTAGGCGACTGTTTATATGGTTTGGTGGGCTAGGAATGAGGTGATTTGGAACTATGTAGTTTTGAGACTCGAGAGAATTGTGCAAAGAATTCAACGGAACCCGATGTATAGAGTTATTTCTATTTTACCAAAGAAAATTACTAGTAAAGATAGAGTGTGGATAGATACAGTGAGAAGCAAATATGTATAGCTTGGTGTCTCTAGCTTAGTTGTTTGAATGGGTCTAACCTAGTTGGTTCGGTTCAAACTATGCTAGTTTGGTTGTAAATTGTTTGGTTGTGATTATATACTTTCTTACTTAGCAAAAAAAAAAAGGTTGCAATCGAAGAAGGGGGATAGAATATACTCATACCTATGCTCCAAAGAGCTAAAATGAGCACAATTAGAGCACTCTCAAGTTCTTGCTATGAATGAATGGCATACATGCCAAATGGATGTACAAAATGTATTCTTACATGGAGACTTAAAAGAAGATATATACATGCACATTCCCTTAGGGTATAATGATACAGAGAGCTCTAAGAGACAGAGGGAGTTTGATACTCCAGTGTGCAAACTCAAGAAAGCTTTATATGGCCTTAAACAGGCCCCTAGACAGTGGTTTACAAAGCTTTCCACTGCATTGACCTCATTTGGATTTGTCCAGTCACATGTTGATCACTCTTTATTCACCCAAGAGGGAGATGACACATTTACAGCTATAATTATCTATGTTGATGATTTAATCATCACTGGCAACAACACTAAAGAGATAGCAAAATTAAAAAAGTTTATGAGTACTCAATTTCATATGAAAGATCTGGGAGATCTCAGCTATTTCCTAGGAATGGAGTTCATTAAATCTAAACAAGGCATATTTATCTCACAAAGAAAATATGCACTTGATCTTCTGAAGGAGTATGATGCTGATAAACAAAAAAGCTCTCAAGCTTCCTCTTGACACTCACTTGAAGCTGGAACCTCAAAAGGGTACTCTTTTGTCCAATCCTGAGTCCTACAGGAGACTAGTAGGTCAATTGATATATGTAACAATCTCCAGGCCTGATATTACTTTTTCAGTCCAGCTGCTAAGTCAATTTATGCAGGCCCCTACATCTATACACATGCAAGCAGCCAAGAGGGTCGTAAGATACATTAAGCAAGCACCTGGGCAGGGTATCTTATTGGCAAGCAATGCTACATCCAAGCTCACTGCCTATTGTGACTCGGATTGGGCCTCTTGTCCATACTCCAGGAGATCTACAACTGGTTATTGTATTCTCTTAGGGACCTCACCTATCCCAGTGACATGCTTGTCCAATCCCCATAGGATAGCTTTGATGAGTAATGATAAAGGATTGAGATTGGATAAGTTTGGTAATATCCCAACCATGTTTGGTAACTATCTAAAAGCATATGATTTGGGGTTAATTTGGACTTTTTATTACAAGGAGGGACAATAGGGACCCAAAACTCAAGTCAATAGGGTTGTGTGAGGTATTAGACCTAATGGACCAAGGGGCATGATTGTCCAATTCCCATTGGATGGCTTTGATGAGCAATGGGAATGGACTGTGATTGGATAGGTTTGGTAATGCCCAAACTTTATTTGGTAATTACCTAAAAGCATATGATATGGGGTTAATTTTGGCTTTTTAGTACAAGGAGGCATAATGGGGGCCCAAAACTCAAGTCCATGGGCTCTGGTGAGGTATTGGGCCTAATGGACCAAGGGTCATGATTGTCCAATCCCCATAGGATGGGTTTGATATGTAATGGGAATGGATTGTTATTGGATAAGTTTGGTCATGCCCAAACCATATTTGGTAATTACCTAAAAGCATATGATTTAGGGTTAATTTGGGCTTTTTAGTACAATTAGGGACAATAGGGCCCAAAACTCAAGTCCATGGGCTTTGGTGAGGTATTGGGCCTAATGGACCCAGGGTCATGATTGTCCAATCCCCATAAGATGGGTTTGATGTGTAATGGGAATGGATTGTGATTGGATAAGTTTGATCATGCCCAAACCATGTTTGGTAATTACCTAAAAGCATATGATATGGGGTTAATTTGGGCTTTTTAGTATAAGAAGGGACAATGGGGGCCCAATAGTCAAGTCCATGGGCTTTAGTGAGGTATTGGGCCTAATGGACCAAGATCATGATTGTCCAATCCCCATAGTATGGGTTTGATATGTAATGGGAATGGATTGTGATTGGATAAGTTTGGTCATGCCCAAACCATGTTTGGTAATTACCTAAAAGCATATGATCTGAGGTTAATTTGAGCTTTTTAGTACAATGAGGGACACCGGGGGCCCAAAACTCAAGTCAATAGGGTTGTGTGAGGTATTGGGCCTAATGGACCCAATGGCATGCTTGTCCAATCCCCATAGGATAGCTTTGATAAGCAATGATAAACGATTGAGATTGGGAGAACATCCTCCACTTAGTGGGTTTGGTAATCCCCTAAACAAGTTTGGTAGTTACCTTAAAGCATATGATTGGGGTTAATTTGGGCTTTTTATTACAAGGAGTGACAATGGGGGCCCAAAAGTCATGTCCATGGGCTTTAGTGATGTATTGGACCTAATGGACCAAGGGGCATGATTGTCCAATCCCCATAGGATGGGTTTGATGTGTAATGGGAATGAATTGTGATTGGATAAGTTTGGTAATGCCCAAACCATGTAGGGTAATTACCTAAAATCATATGATCTGGGGTTAATTTGGGTTTTTTAGTACAAAGATGGACAATGGGGGCCCAAAACTCAAGTCCATGGGCATTGGTGAGGTCTTGGGCCTAATGGACCCAGGGTCATGATTGTCCAATCCCCATAGGATGGTATTGATGTGTAAGGGGAATGGATTGTGATTGGATATGTTTGGTAATGTCCAAACCATGTTAGGTAATTACCTAAAATCATATGATATGGGGTTAACTTGGGTTTTCTAGTACAAGGAGGGACAATGGGGTCCCAAAACTCAAGTCAATAGGGTTGTGTGAGGTATTGGGCCTAGTGGACCTAGTGGCATGCTTGTCCAATCCCCATAGGATAGCTTTGATGAGTAATGATAAAGGATTGAGATTGGATAAGTTTGGTAATATCCAAACCATGTTTGGTAATTACCTAAAAGTATATGATCTGGGGTTAATTTGGGCTTTTTAGTACAAGGAGGGACAATGGGGACCCAAAACTCAAGTCAATAGGGTTGTGTGAGGTATTGGGCCTAATGGACCAAGGGGCATGATTGTCCAATTCCCATAAGATGGCTTTGATGAGCAATGGGAATGGACTGTGATTGGATAGGTTTGGTAATGCACAAACTTTATTTGGTAATTACCTAAAAGCATATGATATGGGGTTAATTTTGGCTTTTTAGTACAAGGAGGGATAATGGGGGCCCAAAACTCAAGTACATGGGCTCTGGGGAGGTATTGGGCCTAATGGATCTAGGGTCATGATTATCCAATTCCCATAGGATGACTTTGATGAGCAATGGGATTGGACTGTGATTGGGTAAGTTTTGTAATGCCCAAACTGTATTTGGTAATTACCTAAAAGCATATGATCTGGGTTAATTTGGGCTTTTTAGTACCATGAGGGACAATGGGGCCCAAACTCAAGTCCATGGGCTCTGGTGAGGTATAGGGCCTAATGGACCCAGGGTTATGATTTTCCAATCCCCATAGGATGAGTTTGATATGTAATGGGAATGGATTGTGATTGGATAAGTTTAGTCATGCCCAAACCATGTCTGGTAATTACCTAAAAGCATATGATCTGAGGTTAATTTGGGCTTTTTTTTAAACAAGGAGGGACAATGGGGGCCCAAAACTCAAGTCAATGGGGTCGTGTGGTATTGGGCCTAATGGACCCAGTGGCATGCTTGTTCAATCCCCATAGGATAGCTTTGATAAGTAATGATAAAGGATTGTGATTGGATAAGTTTGGTAATGCCCAAACCATGTTTGGTAATTACCTAAAAGCATATGATCTGAGGTTAATTTGGGCTTTTTAGTACAAGGAGGGGACATGGGGGCCCAAAACTCAAGGCCATGGGCTTTAGTGAGCTATTGGGCCTAATGGAACAAGAGGGCATGATTGTCCAATTCCCATAGGATGACTTTCACTGAAGCAATGGGAATGGACTGTGATTGGGTAAGTTTGGTAATGCCCAAACTGTATTTGGTAATTACCTAAAAGCATATGATCATGGGTTAATTTGGGCTTTTTAGTACAATGAGGGACAATGGGGCCCAAAACTCAAGTCCATGGGCTTTGGTGAGGTATTGGGCCTAATGGACACAGGGTCATGATTGTCCAATCCCCATAGGATGGGTTTGATGTGTAATGGGAATGGATTGTGATTGGATAAGTTTGGTAATGCCCAAACCATGTTTGGTAATTACCTAAAATCATATGATCCGGGGGTTAATTTGAGCTTTTTAGTACAAGGAGGGACAATGGGGACCCAAAACAAAAGTCAATAGGGTTTGTAAGGTATCGGGCCTAATGGACCCAAAGGGCATGCTTGTTCAATCCCCATAAAATAGCTTTGATGATTAATGATAAAGGATCGAGATTGGATAAGTTTGGTAATGCCCAAAACTATGCTTGTAATTACCTAAAATCATATGATCGGGGGTTAATTTGGGCTTTTTAGTACATGGAGGGACAATGGAGGCCCAAAACTCAAGTTAATAAGGT